>RJWT010040345.1:0-12483 GCA_004365215.1 Cuniculus paca
CCAAGGACTAGTTTTACAACATGCTAAGTAATATTATGACTTTTACCTTACTGTTGCCTTTAAAATCTTCCAGATCAAAATCAAAATGCCGACACAGTGCTCCAACAGTGAAAAGGGATCTAAGAAGGGCTGGTTTGTTTGTCAGAAGTGAAGTGTTATTTGGGTCCTCTTGGTGTTGACTTTTTAATTTTGAAATGGCACCTAATAAACATAAGCAAAATTTATTTATAACAAACCCTCTGTCTTTGAATTATTATGATCACATAATGATTATGATTAATTTTTATTGATGATTCTAACTATCAAACACATCTTGTCATGGGTACACTCCTTACAGGATAAAATAATTCAAATATGAAAAAGCCTCTTAATGTAGTGGGTAGAAAAAAACCTCTTTTTATGTAGTGAGTAGAAAGTGTACCAGCTATTACTTATAAGAAGATAAACTTCTGAAATTACCAGAATGATTTCTTAATGGAATATGAGATAAAAATATTGCTTTTGAGTGTAGATTAAAAAGAATGGTCACCTTTTTTAAAGCCAAGGCAGTGAACTTACCATAGTATCTATTGAAACAGGCCCATACAAATTTAAAATTCTGTGTCACTTTATTTACAACAGCCCCAAGACAGCTTACACAATGCTGCACTACCTAAAAAAATATACAAGATGTTACTGTTTAGGTACAAGTAAAATATACTATTAAATTTTTTTCCTTTTTATGTATACTTGCTTTAAAACTATAATAAAATACATTAGAACTTAATTTGACACATAAAAATATTCACAAGTTATCACGTGTAAATTATATGCAAATCAATACAGAAATATCAAACTGAATGCTTACAGTCATGCCATATTTGATGATGAGCTTCATAAGATCTTCTTCAATAGTGGCAAGGAAAGTTTCACTTGGATGCTCCATGAGTGGTACAACTAGTTCTAGGATTTTTGCAACATTGCAGATAACCATGAAATCATTTTGTGTCTATAAGAATAAAATTACTGTTACATGAATATCAGAAACATAAAAAGAAACTATACATGACTCTATATTTGAGAGCAGAGGTAGACTATTATGTATGTGAAATTTCAGTTAAAAATAAAAAGTCTATAAGAAAGGAGCTTTTCTTTCTTAGGTACAGAAAAAAAGAGCATCAGAGACAATAACAGGAATACAGATTCTAGCTGAGCTTCTAACCATGAGGCACTGAGGTCACTTAATAACAATGCTGTTTTTCCTAAAGTGAAACACAAGTCAATTCTGAAGAAAATTATTTAAATATTAGTAGAGTATTCTACAGCAACTGGTACAGCTTTTAGGATTAGTGTTTTATAAAGGAGAGTATCTTAACCCTGTAGTTCTCAACTAAGGATGAATTTGTTCTCCAATCCCTGCCCAGGATTATCTGGCAATGTCTGGAGATATTTTTGGTCTTCACAGTGGGAGCTGTGGAGTGTACAGCTGGCATCTAGTGGACAGAGGCCAGGAATGCTGTGAAACATCCTACAATCAAAAGAATAGTCTCTAACAATGAGTAACTCAGTCCTGTTAATAATGCTGAAGTTGAGAAATTCTGTGTTGATTTTTAAAAAATAGATTTAAAAACTGGTATAAATTTTATTTTAAATTTAAATATTAAAATAAAAAACCTATGCACATTTTTAAAAACTGATGGGACATTAAAAAAATAAAAAGGTACTAAAGGATTTATGATGAAAAGTCTCCTTTCCATCTGTCTTCCATTCACCAATTTCATTTCCAAAGTCAACCAGAGTTACTGGTTTTCTTTTGTGGAGTAAGGTTTCCAACGCATGTCTGTCTGTCTGTCTTTCTTTCTTTCTTTCTTTCTTTCTTTCTTTCTTTTTTTTGCGCCACTGGGGATTGAACTGACAACCTTGTGCATGCCAGGCAGGCGCTTAGGCCGCTGAGTCAGATTCCCCGCCCTTGTGTTTTTGAGACAGGGTCTCACTATGCCATTCAGACTGGCCTTGAGCTCACTTTGTAGCCCAGCCTGGTCTTGAACTCACAATGATCCTCCTGTCTCAGTTTCCCGAGTGCTGGGATTACAGGTGTGAGCAATCATGCCCGGCTCCAATGCATGTTTTTAATCTAGCCAGTTTACCCCTTCGCACTTTTAGCAATGGATTATTAATACTACTTTCAGACTTTTTGAGCTTATTGTTTCACTGGTTAAAAACTTGCCTATATTACCCATTTTTCCTATCACGATCCCGAAGAATTAAATAAAGACCTTTTCAAACTATAAGATGTACATTTTCTTCTAAATAACAAAGAAATCCTAGGTCTGGGGATTTTAGATCAGTGAGGCAGTGCCTACCTGGCAAGTGTGAGCACCTGAGTTTGATTCCCCCTAAAACCTGCTGTTGTAGTTGATACACTGTGTCAATCTGAGAAGTTTAGAAGTTTAACTAAGAGACTCAGCAGAGAGCCAGGATCCTTACTTGGTAAATAACCTTATCCTGTGCAAGAGAGGGCACAGAGATTTTGTGAGTGCTACATCTGCCCTGGGGGGTGGGGATGGGTGGGTGGTGGCCTGCATACAATGTAAGGGAAGAAAAGAGATTTGCTCTTCCTTTTGCTATGGCTGCTTTTGTTGGCTACTGCCTTGAAGTGTCACCCGGGTGTCACATCACCCTGCCTTGGAGCCAGCTGAGTATGGACTGAAACCTCCAAAAACTATAAGCTAAATAAATCTTTCCTTCTTTCATTTTGGGAATCAAGTATTTTGTCTCAGCAATGAGAGAAAAGTAAGCAAGACACCTGCCCATCCCCAAGAAAAAACCCCAAAGAATTTTTATCATTTCCTTATCTCCCACCGTAACCCCTTCAAGAAAAAGGAAGAGTGAAAGCAGGTCTGGGGATTAGGGGAGTTTTTCTTGGGTCAAGTAAGTTAACTTTCTTGGGTCAAGTAAGTTAATATTATATTTAAAAAATGTGCATAGTACTTTCTGAATTTTTAAATAATGTTCTGGAAAATCAGATAAACATATATTAAAATTTTAAAGAAAAATTTAAAAATGATAGCGATCATGAAAGAAAAGAGCAACAGAATATAAGAAACAGTTGAAATGAATATAATGCAAACTGGTTTAATATTAGCTAAAGTATTTAAAGCATTTTAAAAATTTGAATGAAGGTCAAAAATTCATAGATAAAATGGGTAAAAGATATGAAGACTGTCACAGAAAAACAAAACCAATTGTTCAATATTATGAAAGATGTTTAATTTTCTTAGACGTCATCAGAGGAAGTTGAAGCAACAATGATTATTCTTTTATATCTATTATACTGGCAAAGAGTACAAAAAGAATGATACCAATGGTCATACACAGTTTTCCACCAGTAATCTGGAAGATCTATATACAATGACCCCCTACCCAAACACAACATTCTTTCAATCTAGCAAGTTCATTTCTAAATTTGTTCCAACAAAATGAAAGTACCAGTTTAAATGTATATGAATAGTGTTATGGTTTGGATCTTAAATGTCCACTAAAGGGCATAGATTGAAGGCTTGGTCACCAGCCTGTGGTACATGGGAGGTGGGAGAAGACAGGGTCTAGTAGAAGGAAGGAAGCTCACTGAGAAGATGCCTTTAAAAGGAGACATAGAGACCTCAGCTCCTCCCTCTTTGCTTCCTGGTTGGCATGAAGCAAGCAGCTTTTTTCTCTATGCCAAAGGCAAAAGGGCCAGCTGATCATGAACCAAAAGCTCTAAAATCATGAGCCAAAATAAATTTTAACTCCTTTAAGTTGTTTAAGGTATTCTGTCACAGATGCAAAGCTGAGGAACATAAATAGAAATGTTTATTAAGGAATTGTTTGTAGTGGCAATCAATGGAAATTAATGTAAATACTTGAGAGTATTGATTAAATGAATCACAGGACATTCATGGGATGGATAATATATAGTCATTTCAAAGAATAAATTAAGGGTTCAGGGTAAAGTGCTTCCCTAGCACCAGCAATGACCTTGGGTCTGATCTAAGCACTGAAAAAACAAAAGCAAATAAACCACTCTCCCACCAGAAAAACCAGGTTGTGTGCAATTAGCAAAATATTCACAGCAGATGTATATTACATAATCCAATTTTTTATAAACCTATTTGTGGGCAGAGGATATAGCTCAGTGGCATAGCACCTGCCTGGCAAGCATGAGGTTGAGTTCAATTCCTAGTATGAAAAAAAACCCAAAAAACCAAAAACCTGTTTGTGTCTACAGTTACAGACACATAAATACAGTAAATAAGGATATTCCAAGTTATTCACCAAACAAAGAGGAATAAAAGTGGGGACAATATAAAAACAAAAATCATTTAAAAAGGTATCTATCATGTATTGTATTCCCCCTCCCCTGAAAGTGCTGGTGGATGAACTCAGCTCGTTGCCAGTGTTAGGCAAGTGTTCTACCACTGAGTTGTACCAGTCCTAGATGGTCTCATTTAAATAAAACTTTGTTGTATACATACATAAAAATTTATCAAATGTCTTAAAAGTGATTCTGCTTTAAAACTGTGTTTAATAAACATAAGCTATCATTGGAAGCATTATATTTTAATCAATTTACTTTTGGATCTAATCCAAGCACTAAAGATGGAATGGGTATCTCAAAAATAATATAGTTGCTTTTATTTATTTTTACCCTCTGTTACTCTTTAGTTCTTTAAATTTTCCCAGGAAATCTGAAGTTTTCATCTAGAACTTATAATTTAGAAGTCTAAAATATCTGATGATAGTAGCAAAATAAATGTAGTGAAGTTAAAATTAGTTCTTTAGAAATATTGGGAACATAATATGTGAAAAATCATTTACATTTGAAAATTTTTAGAGTATTTCAAACTTAGCATTTGCAACAAATCATGTAACTCACTATGCTGAATTACATATATTTTAAAATCTCACTTTATTTGCTAATTATTTACCTTAAGCAGTATTTTATTTTCACACCTAATTTTAGGAAAATAATATCATAGTATTAACTTAGAATAATATCTGATATGATACTAAGTTTTCCACATTCAATGTACTGCTCTATAAAACATATTATAAATGTCAAGCAAGTGTCAAATTCAGACTCCAAAAGATATTTTCTCATAGACAGGAAATCTGGTTCATTCACATTTGAGCATGAATTTTACTTATGATGCAATGCAAAATGGATGTTTGTAGATAATTTGCTACAAATACTGTAATATATATTTCAGCAAATGACAGTTGATCATCTGTTGTCAGTGAGAATGTAAATTCTAAATTTAAAATACATGTTTTATATAAGACAGAAAAACAAGCTAGCTTTATACTTACACTGCATTTAGTGGTAAGGTACGGTTGCATAGTCATGGCATGCTTAACCATGAGCTGGGGTCTTATTTTGCTGAATAGAAACAAAGTGGTTATGCAAGCTACCAATCTTCCAGAATTCACACCTTTATTGTCAGAGTCTGGAAAAACAAAGAAGTAAGATACTAAAATACGGCAAAGCAACGGAAATTACAAATTTTATTACTTGTTACTCAATATTTCTCCCTGAATAGATATAGGGCTCAAAAAAAAATGGATTTGTATTTCTTACGCTATCAGACTTTCTGCACTTCTCTTTTCTTTTCTGATAGAAACTGCATATACTAAAGATTAAGGAAAAGGACACCTGACTATGAGAGTGGAACTTCACTCAAAGGACTCAAGTTAAAAAGCAGAGTGGAAGTCGTGAAGTGCAGGGATGTCCACTGGGAATAAAGATAGTGTTACGCATAAAAACGTATGGAAGTGAATGTAATAGCAAAGGCAGAACAAAAACAACGTAGTTAAGATAAAAACATATTTAAGAATACTAAGGAAAAGAAAAATGTGGTAGAAGGATGTAAAAAAAATCAGAATGACAAATGAAGGGAGTGGAAATGGACCAATGCTATTTTCAACAAAATACTGTAAGAACAAAATGTTAGGAGATAGGCTGGTTTTCAGTAAACAAGTTAACTTTTAGAGGAGATTAGCAACTTTTTAACATTAAAGGACAAAACCACCATTAAAATCTAGAATGGGAAAAAAATAGAACAAGGAGATAAAAAGAAAAAAGAGGTATACATGGAAAATTGAAAAAAAAAATCAAAGAGAAAAACAACTAAAAAACTATAAAGAACACCAACAATTTCCATAGGTATCTCTCTTGGAGGGACTGGATCCCAATACAGAACATGAGTGAAGCTGACCACTGTCCTTCATTAATGTGCAACAGGAGATGGAAGTGTGTCAGTCCTATGTGCTCTAAGCAGCAAGTATCAATAATGGTTTTTATAGTTTTGTTTTGTTTTGTTTTTGAGACAAGGCCAGCAGTTCAGGCTGGCCTTGAACTTACTATGTAGCCCAGGCTGGCATGAACTTACAGTGATCCTCCTGCCTCAGCCTCCCGAGTGCTGGGATTACAGGCGTGCGCCACCACACCCAGCTTGTATTTTAAAAATTTTAACAGATTTCTAGTTTGAGATAAAGAAAATTCTGTATAACTATAAACAGTATTAGAGATACATCTATCTTTTAAAAATATTTTTATAATAGTTAAAAGCAACTTCATTTTCAGAGAAAATTTCATGATTTTAAAGATATCAAATTAATTTTATGAGTGCCATTCACTAAATACATATTAGTGCTAGACTTATTTTTATTTTTGTTTAATATAACATCTAAAAGTACATGCTGTTCAAGATACGCAGAAAAGATGAGGCCTATTTTTTTATTACACTGCCCTAGAATCTTAGTCAATCCTAACAATATAATCTAGAATGTGATATCAAACAGATACTTAAATAATGCAAAACAAGTTTCACTGAACAGTGAAGTAGTTCATTACTAGACAAGCAGAGTCCCAGGCAAAAATGAGAAATGTGCCCAAAGTATTTTAAAATATAAAAATCAACTTAAGGATCAATACATAAAATGTCTTACCAGCTAGAGATTCCTCATATTTAAGAATGTGCTCAACTAGGTTATCTACAAGTTGAGTACAAGCTTTCTTCACAGGTTTATATGAGGAATCCTCTTCGGACTTCAACAACTATATATGTGTATACACAAAAAACAAAAAAACAAAAACCCAAGTATAATTATTCATTAGGCAATACTAATATAAACACATTAAGTGTGTCCATTATGGTACGCTTTCCAACCTATCATTAACACTTGAATATTGAGGGTGCAAATAATAAACAAAAACATGTTGTATTTAAAAATATCTTACAAAACACTTACTTGCAAATATTTTCAAACAATTTTAGTATGAAGCATTTAAACTACTGTGTGTAAAACCTTAGGTAAGAGATAAGATACAGGAAAGATGATCTTTTCCCCTTATTCCATCCAAACACAAAAAGTGTCACTGAATACTAGTTCAATTGTTTTAAGGAATTTATAACTATAATTACATCTGAATTACATCTTAAACTTTGTAATTATAAAATGTAAAGGTAGATTTCTGTGTTACCTGTTGCTAAGTTAATAAACAATGCCTGTGGAGTATTATGAATATTGAGATGGCACTAGAGGTCAGTCTGACTATAGTCAAAAATAAAATCAGTTCAATTTTTCATAATCACAGGTTAGTAGAAAAAGTCTTAAAAGTATACCTGTTTTGCTAATAGTGATTAGATAATATAATTCTGGGGATTTCAAAGATATTAAAATTTGCATTTGATTTCTATGAAGACTTTCAGCACTGTCAGATATAACTTTCTGGAGTAACATGAACTTTCTATATTGTGCTGTCCAATATGGTTGCCTTGAGTCACGAGTGGCTATTAAACACTGGAAATATGTTTGATATGACTGAGGAACTAAAATGAAGTAAAATTAACTAATTAATTTTGGTTTTTAAAAACAGGGTCTCACTATGTAGCACAGGCTGGTCTGGAACTCACGATGAACCTTTTGCCTCAGCCTCCTGAATGCAGGGATTTATAGGTATGTGCCACCATGCCTACCCTGGTTTTGTGATTTGTATAAATCACTCCTTACCCAAAGGCCAAAAATATACTCATCTATTATTTTCTACCAGAAGTTGTAAAGCTTTCCATTAATTTACATGAAGTTGATTTTTTGAGTTGAATTTATAAGGCAAGTCAATACTCTGGCTTTTTCCAACTGGTGTAGTTATTTTCAGTTTGTATTTATATTTCCACATATATTGTATAATCATTTTGACATGTGATAAATATTTCTTGTTTTTCTTCATTTTATATTTTGTACCTCATTCTCTGTCAAATTAAGGAATTTGTATTTTATGGTTATTAATTTAAGGGTATTAAATTTTAAAAAAGCACATCCAGCTGTACATTTCAGCTGTACATGGTGGCATATCCCTCTAATTCCAGCACTCTGGGAGGATGAGAAAGGAAGATCACAAGTTTGAGTACAGCCTGGGCAATTTAATACCTTGTGTCAAAAACAAAAAATAAAAAGGTCTAGGTAACTCCTAGTTCATTGCAAAGGCTCTGGGTTCAATCCCTAGCACTGTGGGGTAGGGTGGTGGTGGAACCAAGCACATATTTTCTAGTTCTGTCCTCTGAAAATGCCCAAAGCTACAATGATTAGCAATGAACATCCACCACATCCATAATACCTAGATTATTCCCTAATTATTATGAAGGCTCTGGAAAAATGGCTAATTTTAAATTGGGACAGAAATGTACAGGGTAAAACTAGGACATTTCAGAAAACAGGCTATGGAAGAGTTCTATCCAAAGGATGCTGCTATTGATGCATAACATACTACCATTATGGTAGGTCGGTCAGTCAGTCTCTCTCGCTTCATGTATATATAAATACATGGATATAATTTTTGGTAAGTGCAGCTGTGCTATCAACTTTGGAAGAAGTAAACAAGTTTACCACGTTCAGTTGGCACTGTACAGAAATTAACAGCCATGTTGGCCCAGAAATGTTAAGTTTTTTCCCATTTGTACAGGGGCGACACACTGTATTAAATATGTAAGATCTTATCTATGTGGGTTTGATTACAGAAACTAGTATTCTCTAACTAATGAACAAAAGGGGGACAACTTGAATATCAAAAAGAATCATAATTTCAATTAATGAAAACATATGCTCAGAAGCCTACTAGTTCACAATGATGCTAAAATATGAACAAATTAATTGGTCACATCTGAAGTCTGATAAAACTCATTTTCAAGACTAAGTATAGTAATAATGAAAAGGAATCAAGTGTTTTTCCTACTGTTTTTGTACAAATAGTATTTCAGAGGAATTAAATAATTAGGGAAAAAATTTTATAATTCCCTTTTAAAGAAAAATTCCAACTAACTAATACATAATAAAACAATTAGAATTGCAACTTCTAATGGAAATAATGGATCTAGGTAGTGATCAAAATACCAAAATGGAAAGACTTTATGACAGATGTACTAGGCTGACAACATCCAAACTCAAACATAAATCACTAAAAATAGAACAATTAGATATCATATGCCTCTTGGTGTGATGCAGTAACATTCCACAACACTTATAAAGTATTTCATTGCAAAAATCCAATTTGATCTTATTAAGCCTCTAGATCTAATCAAACATTTATAGGAAAAAAAGGCAGGTACAGCAACACCTTCGATGGTCCTAGAAGAAATAAAAGAAATCCAGAACATGGGACAATCTGTAGGAAAACACAGAAGTGGCACAAGAAAAGGAGGTAAGGGGCCAACTGTTATTGACTGAAAGACCTAAGAGCTATGTCAACCACAGCAACTATAAACCATAAATACATTTTTGAATGAGTTGGCAAAAAGTGAACATTGAACAGATATCACATCTAACATGTTATTTATTTTGATAGAGATGCTATCCTGTCATTATCTATTAAAGACAGACACTAACTTGTTCATGGGTAGACTGACAAAAAAATCTGAGTATTGCTTTAAAATATTACACCAAATGCCCCCTACCCAAGATGGGGGAAGGACAGATAAGACAAGACTTAAAAAATGCCAACAAATTTTGAAGCTGAGTAATGAATACTTTTAGTTAAATTTTCTGAAGTAAATTAAAAATTTGTAAGGATAAGCATTTCCATTCATGAAACTTTAAAAATATGGCTGTTTAATTCTGTACTACTAAAGGAAATTCTATGCATTTTATAACACAACAAATAATGTAACTATATATTTAATGTAATGTATATGTTTTTTTATAAATCTCAGTCTCATATAGATTAAAGGAATAAGACAGAAACACTAATCGAGAGGAAGGCAAGAAAGAATTTCAATTAGTAATTCGGAAAACTTCTAAAGAATCAACTGAGTAATTTATTAAATAGGAAAATTAATAAAAACATTCAGCTTAATATATTGAAATAAATTTCTGCTACCGAAGGCAAATATTTAACGAAGGACTGAAAAAGTTTAAAATTTGTAGTCTGCGAAGAACTGATCTTCTATTAAATTTCATCTTATGAGATGTCAAAATACTCACATTTTGAAGAAGCTGCTCAAACCAGTCATATCCAGTATCTCTGCATGCTGCAACCTAATAGTGAAAAAGGTAGTGAAACTATCAAAGATAGAAATTTGCATTTAAATATGCATTTTGTTGTTCTGTAGTCTGAAGCACATGCCTTAGTTTTCTGAATTAAAGACCTTATTTTTAAAGTAAATAATTTTTTTCAGTAAAAGCATTTGCCAGTGTTAAAGGACTTCATTCCAAAAATAACTTGGAAAACATTAAAGAAATTAGGTTGGTACACTGAAAATTATAATGGTATCAAATTTTGAAAAATAATTTAAATCACACTACCAGAAAAACATGTAAAGTGGAAACAATAAAAACAAAAATACTGTCTCAATCTTGTTAGATGGTAAGCTTAAAGATATTAGTGGAAATCTAGAAGGATCATGAAATTGAGTTTATAAAATTTCTCAAAGCATAAAAAACTACTCAGTAAAAAAATGATAGTTTTGTGTGTATAATACTAATTCAAGTTTGTATTTTCTGAAAAAGGTAGAAATTATTCTGTGTTTGGAGGTTACTGCCCATGGGTTACTTATGTACGTATTCTTCCACTCTTGTGTTGGAGGACTAGGACCTCAATATCAATGTTTACACTGGTGAATGCCATGAATTTGGGCTACGAGAAAACATCAACCTCATCTTACTTGCATCTTTGAGGAACAGCAGAAATATAAAGTTAGGCAACCAGTACTAATGTCAAGATTTAACCAAATATCTCATCACATCATTTCTCTTCCCTCATATAATGGAAGTAGGCTCAACTAGGTTTGTACCCTCAGTGGCCCCAAGACTTGTTTCTGCCTTCTTACCACATCAGTGATGTTTAAAATTTTCCTTGTCATTGCTTCTTTATCATTGTGTGGAGTTGGAGTAAACCACAGTTTTTGGAATGTTTCATTTACTAATTTCTAGAAGTAGAAAATACAAATTAACTAAAACAAATACGGTAAATTTTCAATCCCAAATTTTCATTAAGGTCCAACACAAAAATATAACTAGCCAAAACACACAAATTCCCCGTATTTTTTGTATCCTCATCAGTTGATAGGCATTGTGGCACAAGTCAAAAACCCCAGCACTTTGAGAGGTTAAAGCAGGAGGATTTAAAGTTTAAGTCCTGTTTGCGAAACATAGTGAGACCCTGTCTCAAATAAAAAGGGTTTGGGATGTAGTTCAGTGTAAAAAAGTCATGGGTTGAATCCCTGGTATCTCCCTCATCAAAAAACAAACAAACAAATCGACCCAAAACAATTACTTTCTCAAAACTTTTCAATTTGGTAAAGATTTTAAGTAACTTAGCCTCAAACTTGTGAGTAGCATATATACTCTGCTTCTCTGTTGATCAAATTTACAAAGTTTACTGCTTTTATAATGTTTCTTGAACTTAAAAAGGGAAACCACATTAGTAATGAACTTAGGACTCAACTGTTAAAAGTATTTGTTTACTTATTTAAAAAAATCTAGCCCACACTATTTGGAAATCAGAGTAATTTCAATGTGATGATAAACTTTTTGGATAGAATGCAATGTCTATAATGACAATAAATAAGACAGAAAAATAACGTTTACACTATTTCACCTTACCTTAATGCCCTCTTCATCATTGACTCTGCGAATCATTTTTACACACATTTCTGTAATTTTTGGAAATGTTGGTTGTTCAATACAGATGTCTCTTAGAATCTTTATTACTCTTTTTCTGACACTGATACCAGTATCCTAAAAACAGAAAGTTATTTTCAAGTGTTAGACGAAATGAGATGCTTAAAGTGTATGAGGTTTAATAAAATGAAATAATTTACTACTGAACACAAAACTAGAAAATAAGCTTGTCAGAATTAAATCAGATAATAAATGTAAAACTTTTAGAATAGTGTATAACACTTTTTTTTTTTTTTTTGCAGCACCAGGGATAGAACTTGTGACCTCGTGCTTGCCAGGCAGGCACGTGTA
>RJWT010040347.1:0-12530 GCA_004365215.1 Cuniculus paca
TTGCTCTCTGCCTTGGGTTCTTCCAGCAGATGACCACGTCTCATGATAAAGATTAACTTACCAAATACAAGTCGCCGAGTAGTAAATCCATTTTACTACTCTTCAGGATTTATTTTCTGCACTTAAAAATGTTTACCATTCTTGTTTTAAATACTTCAAATTAAAGAAAAGAGTTATATAGCAACAACCTACTAATATGAGCTTGGGCCAGCCGTGAGGTCTCAGCACGGCGTTTCCTGTGGCCTCCTGTCATTAGTTTTCTGCCAGCCATAGGACAAGTAACTGCTCACAGGATTATACTCACTGCTTTGTTTCTGTTGGAAATGTGTTTTATTTTCTTTATGAAATAATGGGTAATCTTTAAAATTGATTTTAGATGGTTTGAGGCATTATACCACAAAAATAATGAGCACTAATGCCAATGATATTGGACACAAATTCATTTTAGCTTTATTTCATGTCTAAAGCAATTCTACGGAGCCTTGAACTGCTCACGCACTGTTATTAACGTGCTAGTAACCTAACACATGGGTACAGAAAACAAAAGTGATCAGAGTCTAGGTTGATCGGGACCTCAAGGCTGTCCTTTTTCTTGAGCTATAATTCAATTTCCAATTTTATTGTACGTTCGACTCATTATTTCCGTTTTCTTTTCTGTTTAATACTGCCACCTGGAGGACACACAGGTAAAAAGAGAGGGAGCAGGCGCGCCCAGATCCTAATAAAGGAAGAGAAAAAAGGAGGAGGTTGGGAAGGGAACAGCTGAGTATGCACACAGGCCCAGAGGTCAAAAACAGTGTATCTGCCAGGCGTGGTTTTGGTTTTAGAATTTCTTCTGTTCTGCTGGTTTCACTATGCCACAAGCTTCATGGGTATAGCTTTAAGCGTTTTAAACATATTTTTCTTTTTTATTTTTAATCAGATATTTCATTGTAAAATTTAAAATGCAAAATTTGGAGTGTTTTCCAGTCTGGTTCATATTAGTAATACTAGTTTGACTCATAACTGATTTACCATCTATCAGTGTTGTGACTGCTACCATCATATCAAATCTTATTTTTTCCTGTCATATTTGTGCCACCTTTTCCACAAACAAATCTAATAGCAGAAAATCAACTTCAAACTTAATATAAAGGGTACTTTATAAAACAGTCAATAAATGTCATTGTTAGAAGCCTCCATAAAAATAAATGTGTATGGTTTTCAAGTCTTTTATAAAAGGAACCAAAAACAGCCTTTAGAATTTTAAAGGAATTTCTGAAAAGATATTTACAACAGGAGACAAGTTACTTGTTTTTCTGTAACCTTAAACAAAGCAAAATCAGCTTTTTTCCTAAATTGGACACAGTTGAAAATCTGGTTTTCTTCAACATGATATTATTAAGTGTATTATACAGTGGTTCACTGTTAAGAACAATATGTGGCTACACAAAGTCATTTAATCTTAACTAAGGATGCCCTGGGCCTACTGAACGAATATAATGCTAACTATATGCATCTGCATAGAGAGGAAGGGTAGCAGTTTGATGCAGAAAAAAATAACAGCCCCTTTACCTCTTAAAATGAGAAAAAAAATTTTAATGTAAAAACCTACAAATCTTCATTGAAGATATTCATGATCTGTGCTGTGGTGCCCTCTATTGAACACAGTCACTTATTTTTTAAAAAGTCACGTGTGCGTGTGTGTGCGCGTGTGTGTGTGTGTGTGTGTGTGTGTGTGCACGTGCGTAAAACTAGCTGTAGTGCTTCCATGGGTAGGCTTTTTATTTAAAAAAAAAAAAAAACCAAAACTATAAGAAATACAAAAATACAATGTAAAAGTCTAAAGTGTAGTGTGAATATAATTTATATTAACAGGATGCATTCAGTAAAGAAGCAAAGCCAGGTATCAATTAAACCTAAAAAACCAGTAGGAAAAAAAAGTACCAGTAGAAAGTACATTATTCATAGTTGAAAACTTAACTTAGCAGAGTTTAAATTCTTAGTCTATAACTCTTGTTCTAGAACTATTGCAAGTGACTTTTCAATTTAGAGAAAGGAATACAAAAGGAAGCTTATAGTCAAAATTGAGAAAAAAAATGAATATATTTGAAAAATCTGCAATCATACTGACTAAATTTTGCTAGAAGTAAAGAATTGTTCTAATTATAAACTTGCCAGTTCCTGGAATTAATACAGTACCTCCAACTTTCTTATAATTTCCTTATATATAAAACTAAGGTAATACCTAAGACCATTAAATATTAAGATATAAGATGTAAAATACCAAATGCAGCAAGTGTTCAATAAATGGTATATTCTTATTTGTTACGTAGCCAAAGATGTAATTTTTCTAACTTTCTAAAGATCATCCTGAATATGTACTTTGCTATTAATATGTATTATTTCACGATCTTAAAATGAAAAATATATATATTTCACATTATATATAAATACACACATACGTGAAGAGACATTTTGATTTCATGCAGTCTAGACATATACATAGGGCTTCCGGTTCACAACTTCAAAGCTTAGATAAAAACTGGATTTTAAAAATATATGCTCAAAGTCTGTAACCCAAGTACCTCTCACATTCTAATGCTGTGTGTCCTAGAGGTCCTCTATAAATAAGATAGGAGCTATTGATGAGTGAACAATGGTACCTCAAAGAACATCAAGCAGCAGTCAGGTACAGTGCTGCAGTGCACACTATATCCAGTTTTCCTAGGTCAGTTCAGGAGGGGAAGAGGAACGGGGCTGCAGGGGCAAAGACATGGAAGGCTGCTACTTGTGCAAAAACTGGATAAGTAACAGGAGAGCTGTGCATTGGACTCGAGCTGTGCGCTGGACACAGAAAGGAGTGGTCTCAGAGGTCAGGTGAGGTCTGACGCCAACTGAGTGGTATTAGACTCCTTGCATCCTTGAGGTTCAAATCATGGAGAAGCACCAGCTTTCATTTTTAATGTGAAACTAATTCATTAGGATGGAAGTTTCAACGGGAGAAGGCTTGTGCCTATTCTTTGCAGTCCTCTAGCCCTGGGACACAGCCTGGCCTCAGTCATCACCTGGTAAGTTTCGGTTGCATGAAGGATCACCACAGGGTTTTCAGAGTGCATTTTGAGCAATCATCTGAACAACAACCACACAGTGAGGTCAGCACCATTTGGGATATATTATCCCACTCTACAGAAATACAAAGCAATTAAGGGATTCAAAAGAATTAAGTGACTTTTCCAAGGTGGCCTAACAAGAAAAACATCAAGAGCCAAGACTGATGAGAGATCTAGAACCCAGCTCCTCGTGCTACTGAACTAGGATGTTTTTCACTATGACATCAGCATCAAATACAGCTGCAAACAGCCAAACAACACAATGAGCAAAAAATAAGCTGCACATGCATAATCCCACCGTGCCCAAGGGGTCATTAGGTTTGGGAGATCAACTGTGGATGGAAAGGTTGTATTAAAAACAATGAAGGGCTCCCTGGTTAAAAACACATGCCCTGTTCTTAACTACTGATATAAATGCATTCACATGCTGTCCTTTAACCTCAAATGAGGAGGATTCTTTACAAAGATGTGCAGTTCCCCAGTGCTAGCTGGGACTGTGGGATTCGCCACCCCTGCCCCCTGGGGCAGCATCTGGAGCGAGCCCTGCTCTCCAAACTTGGACTGCAGGGACAGATCCTAAGGGAGAAGCCATCCGCCACCTGGGCTCCATAGAGACAACAATTAAGGTCAGAGCTGTCTCCAAAGAGAAAGGGCAGAGAAAAACTTGACCAGCTCTTTGTTCTGTCAGGCTTACAATATCCAAAAGAACCCTAGTGTAATGTTTTTGGAGAACGTGACTCCACTAATCAGTTTTTCAGTTCTGCTCTCATATTTATTCCTCTGGCTTCTCTTCCTTTCCCTCCCTTCCCTCAATTTATAAGCCTGGCTCTTTTTGTATGTCTGTGTGACCCCTTCAAAGGAAAGGCAGTATGTCAGTGTAACAGAAATAAATATTAATATTCATGGGCATACTTAATACCCAGACCCTTTATGAGTGAGCCATATGGGGAGAAGGCAGTATATTATTTCAGGCTTGCTCTAGGGTCCTATTTAGTGAACTTGAAAGGAGATGATTTCAGATCTTGAAGTCACTAGAAAATGAATGCTCAGGAGTCTGGCTCCTGCTACTAACTAGTAGTCACATGGCTCGGCCTATTTCCTTACCCATGAAAGTAAGTTAGAAAAATAAACTCAAAGCTATTTCATGTCTAAGTGCATTCAGATAACGATGGTATAAGGCTAGGGGGTGTAGCTCAGGGGTTGAGTGCCCACCTCGCATGTGTGAGGCCACAGGTCCGATACCTAGCACCGCAAAAATAAGTAACAGCCAACATCAAGACACTTTGTGCCAGACACGTTATACTACTGTGATTGCTTCATATTCATTAGCCCATTTAATCCTCTCAACCACCTTATGAGGCAGGTTCTACTGTTACCTCAAGTTATAGGTAGGAAAACACAGGCACAGAAGAGGTAAAAGACTTGCTCGAGTTCCCAGCCAGTAAGTGGCACAACCAGGATTTGAACCTAGGAAGCCAAGCCTCAGAGTCAGCATGCAAGCCAGTGTCTGACAAGCCTCTTGTGGGACAGGCATTCTGGCTTCCAAAGAGACAAAGGGAAATCCTCATAGCATGCATTCAAGCAGCTCTAATGGAAGTACCCTCCATCACTGAGTAATCCAGAGTCAAGCCACTGAGACTATTCAGACACCACCGATACTCCTTTGCACACATTCTCTCTGAAAGGAAGAATTAAGCCTTCACTTGCAGGAGCCCAGAAGGGTATTATAAGCAGCCTGTTGTAAAGACGATTTCAGTCTGTCAATCTTACATGCTGTAAATAAAGACAGTTTTTAAGAAAGGCCTTTGTCTAACAAGGCACATTTATTTCCTGGTAAATTTTACTTTTGCCAGCTGAACTCCCAAAGAATCTGTATCTGCTTTATATCTTAAGAGACTATGTATTTTTCCCCTCTGACTTAATTATTCATTGTTTCTTTTCTAGAACATCAGTCCCAAATAGGTACCATGTATGATCTGAACCACAAGATGGCACTCTACGACAGGAAATGAACTTGTGAGACTGGCTGTGTATTAGGGGTCCAGAAGCAGTAAAACCCCCTCTAGGGCACCCTCAGCTTTCACAGTGCTCTTTGGTCACATGTGAAGTCTGGCCACAGGATTTCTGTTCACTCACTTTCTGAGGAAATCTTCTAAGCCCTGACGACGCTGATCAACGTGCTGGCGATTGTTCATGTTGAAAAACAGGTTTTTAGATGGAAGTTCTGGCAGTTGCCTTGTGAGAAAGGAAAAAAATTATTTTAATTACAAAATCAAGGCAATGTGAAGAAGTCCCTACATGACAGATGACTATACTACTAATCTCTGTTAGTTCGTTAGGAAGAATAGTCCATGCTTTCAATGTTCAATTGATCATTTGTTTTCATGCCTATATCTTGTAATCTGAACAACTACTCTGAAGATAACAATACACTATATATTAGTGTTAATTTCCTATTGTTTTTTTTTTTGAAATTCTGTATCATTTTTACTCTTTTGTTTTTAAAATGAAAAAAAAAAGTCCCTAAGTGAAGGCAACTTATGCATAATAATTACTACACAGTTATTATATAGTTATTATATAAGTCTCTTAAAGAAAAACCTGTATTTTCAGTGCCCTAAAGTTTTAGGGTTTCTATAGGTCAATATCCCTAAAAGGTAGTGAAATTCAAGTGATAAATTTTAAAATCATATGCAGTAGCTACAAAACTAACTGAAGCAATGCCATGCAATCGAGAAGACAGCCTATAAAATCCTTCATGTTGTATTTATTTTTAATGTATATCAATTTTTAACTTGATGGCTGTAATAAAGTTTCCTCAGTACACTCTGAGGAGCATCACTTACACTAGCAGTGCATTATTCTGGAGTCTCTGTCTCAGCCACACAAATTCTCTGTATCTTCTTCGTACACAGGATGTTTTCATTGTGAAACACATGCTATTAGTCTGTACAAAAAAAGAAAAAATGAGCCTCATCTGAGGGAAAAGGCTTTCCTTACATCTATAACACATAATATGATCCCATACTGATGGAAGAGTCTTTGGGACTAGAGACAGCTTGCTGTGGCTCCTCACTACACCTCAGAAGTCTTCTCCGCAACATGACTGTCCCTACAGGTCACGCTGGTCCCGAGGAATCCTGAAATCACTGCCCAACTGAAGGGCAGCACTTCCCTCCTCTCCCAGATGTGACAGGAAGGTCAAACAGGGATGAACTTGTGGGTATGTATGTCAGAAGGTTGAAAGATCAACTGCAAGCACTTGGTAAATTGTATTTATTAATATTATTAGTTATTTGTGTTGGATTCCCTGCAGCTACCCTGTGACAGACTTGGAAAAAGGCACTTCTAAGCTAAATCATAATGCTTCTCCTTTGGTCAAACAGAAGATGAGTAAATAACTCTTTGAATAAAATCAGAAACTGGCAAATATTTACGTCTCCTGGTTTCAAAAAATAAGATGATCTCTACTCTGTTTTTTATGAAATTCTACTGCATAATCTTTACATGGCCAAATGAAAACAAAACTTTTTCCACTAAGATTTGTATTATTTCAAAACTTACTCTCCCAAGGGCTGGGGATTTAGCTCAGCGGCCTAAGCGCCTGCCTGGCAAGTGCGAGGTCGTGAGTTTGATCCCTGGTGCCACAAAAAAAAAAAAAAAAATTACTCTCCCAATTAGTAAGTTCAGTGTGCGTTTTTCTTGGGAAATCCAGTGATTATGTGTATTAGTTCTTAAACTGTTCCCATGAAATCTATGGCACAGTTCCTGGTATTTCTAAAGTTCAAAAAACCTCAGGATGCAGCCAGGTTAAGAGACTTCGCCTCCAAAGCAGCCAGTGGTCTAAATCCATCTTTGATGATATGGTAGCAAAACATGCTGCTAGGAGTCCATGACACAGTAACATTCTGTGGATTTCAGGCCTCCTCCTAATGTGCTCCATGGGGACAACCCAGCAGGCTGAGTCACAGCAGAATTAGTGCCCTAACAAGGCCAGGGCAGGTGTCCTCTTAGTATTCTCTCCCCAGAGAGCACCAGGCCACTGCAGGGACTCCTGACACCTCCTGTATAGGCTCAATCAATTTAACCCCCTTGATTTCTCTGCTTGCTCACAATCATTGTTGGTGTCTGCAGAGAAAGATCCACTTCACACCACCAGGATAAGGTCCAGATCTGAGTTCTTCCTTCACTAGACAGGCTCAAGACAATATAGATGGTGGTCTACACAGCTCCATCCTCTACTAGTTTAAAATTCCAAGTAAATATCAAGATTTCTGAGTAGGGTGCTATTATTTCCCTTGAGGTTAATTTACATGAGTTAATCACCAGTTTCTTTACCTGCAAACCTGCCCAGGCACAGCATCTAACAGAGACCATTAGAACTCTCTAGCCCCACCATGCACTTCTAATTTTACAACAGGTGGATGCTGAGATGCTCACTGATGAAGTTCCTCTAAAGCTGTTTGTTTCTGGTCCCCAAGCCAAGATTTATTCATTGTCAACTTACTGGCATTGCAGAGAAATGCGAGAACACCACCAAATAAGAGTTGTGCAGCCCTACTGTCTCTGGCTCTAGACAAGAGATTTCTGAATTCATGCTGTGTTGTTTATTAGCAAAGAAGAATCTATTCCCTCATTATCTCTTAAGAATAATTACATTTCAAGCCTCCCATATAGTGGGTGATACGGGTTCCTAACTTTTTTAGAGCAGTTAAAAGGCAACTACAGAGTTTCATTTTATTTCACATGCTTATTCTTATGTGCTCATAATATTCTACACAGAACATAGCACTGCTGTAAGCTTATGAGTTAAACCAAAACAAAATAAAAATATACAGCATATCCTAGCAATGGCCTGGGGAACCCTGGTGATGGGTGCCAGAGGCAGGCAGCCACTCCCAGCAATGGCCTATAATATGATGATGATGATGATCATCATCCAAAAAAATTCTGCGTTTTTATTGGGTTTACTTCTAAGTTGAGGACTCTTAAAAGAAAGAAAGATTTTATGACTGGGTTTGGTTGACCAATACATGTAGGAATTTACAGCAGGAGATTAAATGATGGTTACGTGTTACTTCAGATGTGCTATGTAGTTTCAGATAAATTCTGAGCCAGTTTCTGTGCTCCCAAGAGAGTCTAGATTAAGATGGGAAAAGTGACCACCTTTAAGATCAAGGGCCAATAAACTATAGTTCATGGGCTGCCACCTGTCTTTGCAAATAGCTTTATGAGGCTTCATTCTGCTCATCCTTTCACGCATTGTCTATGGCTGCTCTCAGCTTACAACAGAACTGAGCGCTACAACAGAAACGTGTGGGCCCCAAAGCTGAAGATATTTATTGCCTGGCCCTGTACAGGAAAAGTTGGCTGACCCTTGTTCAAGATGATCACAGAAGGCCACACACCACAGAAAATTATTCACAAGACTATGGTAGTACTTTCAAAATAAGGTGTATCATTTCCAGGTGCTTACTCCTCATATCGTTACTCAAAATTTAGACTAACACAAATTAATTGCACATATTAATTTCCTATTTTATGATTCTATGTATAAAAATGTTATATTCTTTTTCCTGAGAATTCTATATTCTCTTAAACTTGAGATTTATCAGGCACTATATAATCCAAGAATATGTTATAACAGATTTTAAAGAAATACCATTAGCAAGTTATAAATACTCTTTAAGCATGAATTTTAGATGTATTCACATCTTCACAGGTGAAGACAATAAATATTTAATATTTAAAAGGTATAAGAGTTTCAAATAAGTAGCTTTTCCACTTTAGGAACCATCCTACTGCTTCATTTAAGATATAAGCATTAGCACTGCAATCATTCAAATTAAATTCTTTGAATTAGGAAAATGTTTCAATTTTAAGTATATCATAGCATCCAATAAAATATCTGCTACTAAAAAGTCCCCTAATTTCCACTCACCACCGACTGCATACTTACATGAATACATATCTCATAGTCGATGTAAGAATGCCAAAAGTCTTCCTTCTGAATCCTAGGATCTCGGACCCAGACACTTACAAATTCCTGTAAGGACATCGTAAACAAAGAAAACTGTTTCAGAATTGCAAGTAAGGCTGCAAGAGCAGAGGGAAATGACTGTCCTAGAACAAAACTGCAATGCACTTTAGCTAGCGTGGTTGCAATCCTTTAAAAAACAAGAAGTTAATGAATCAGGCACCACGAGCAAGTCCAGAAAACACTTTTGGCCACAAATGGCATTTTAAAATAACACAAAACCGAGCTGAACATGTTTATGGGTAATTTGCTCTAAAACTAATGTCTAATTTTGAATTATGAAAAATAAGTTCACATTTTTCTCAAATTTTAAATGCAGTCACTTCTCACTTTCCTCATCTCTAAATTAAAACTACAGGCCCTGCCTGACAAATTGCTTTCTAGAAGACAAGGAAGGGAGACAAAGTCCATGTGAAAAGCAAGCCATGAGAGGTGACACCGCCTGTGTGTACACAGCCTGGCCTCGTGAGAATACACGGTAGGAACTTCTCAACAGGAAGATGGACACCTTCTTCCATACAACACTTTTCTGTTTTAAAAATATTTCTCATATATCATTTCATTTTCACATCTCTGTGTTTCAGGTAAAGGTTAGAAATGGCTAAACAACATACATGGTGGATACTTTTTGTTCCTTTTTAAAGCTAGTAGGATTAGAAATATGAGGTAACACGGAAAATAATTTTCAAAAAGTGCTCTTTACTAAACAGGCTCAGTTAAAAACTATGGAAGCACATTACAGCAAAAGGTATGACACTTGGAAGAGATCAAACTTTGCTAACTGGATTTAATTTTAAATATGTTAGCTTTTTGTTAAGACTGGTGCATCATCAGGCTGAAATGCATCTCCCACCACTTTGTTTCAGCACAGCAGAGAAGCAGGCTGAGTCCAAGCCCAGGCACCTGCTCTGAGCCTGTGCTTTCCCCCTCCGTCTGCTGTAACTGCAACTTAAGCTCATTTTCTTATAGTACCTTTCACGCCAAAATAGAACAGCAAGAAACACCATAGAGATCTTCCGGACAGAGCTCCTCCACTTTGTTATGCAGATAATAAAATGAAAGTTTTTAGTAGAAAGGATTTTTTTAAAGCAAAAAAGTCATCCTCATTCCTTGAAAATAACAGCCAATCTTCACATCTAAGGCAACCATACACTTTGTTCTTGCCTTTGGGACTTGTGTCCCATTGCTTGCCCTAGGTACATGAGGATTATGAGTTAATATCCCCAAAAGGCTTATTTTTAAATCTTTTCATTGTGGATTTTTAAAATGATTTCTCAAGGTTGAGGGTGCAGCATGCACAAGGCCCTGGGTTCCAACCCCAGCACTGCAAATTAATAAAATGATTTCTCAGAGAGAGAGAGAGAGAATAAAAATAAGGTAACAATACAGCACTGCTCTAAACATTTTGGCCATACTTTCTTAAACATAATTCTAAATAATAAGAGTGACGATAAAAAACAATTTTTAACTCAAGGTACGCATAATATTCCCTAATGAAAGTTACTGTGATTGCATAGGGGACAAAGTAGATCCCACCTAGAGAAGTGAACAGAAGCAAAATCCACATACTCTGCTCTTAATTTATGCTTTTTACTTCAGACTTCTGTGTGTGTATATGTAACTCATTTTCCTGTAATACTTTTCACATAACACACTTCTTACAAAGAATTAATTATCAATAAATCAATGAACAGAAAGCTAAAAATAGGTTCAGAAGAGAACAGAGCTGGACGTGGTGGCACACTTCTGTCATCCCAGCATCGGAAGGCTGAGGCAGGAGCATCGTTGCAAGTTTGAGACCAGCCTGGGCTACAAAGTGAGCCCAAGGCCAGCCTGAGCTGCATAGTGAGACCCTATCTCAAGAAGACAAAAAAAAGAGAGAGAGAGAAAAAAAAGAAACAAATCTATAATAAACCACATGTCCCCCCCTTCCTCCCACCCTACACACAATCTGTGCTTCACATGCCTTAGATATTTTTGCCTTGATTGGTCCTTTCCCCACAAAAACTAAATAAAATTATACTGTATAACTCTTTATAGCTACTGGTATAAAGGCAAATATATTAATAGGACACAGTAAAGCCATTCTTTGAAATAAAAATTAACCTTTCTAATTTTAAAAGGAATTAAAACATTTTCATGAGGCCCTAAACATAGTGTGAGCGCCAGGCACTGTTCCTAATGGAGGACAGGGGACAGAGCAGTCGCCGGCTCACACGGAAACTACACTCCCTCAGAGGGTGTTTTCCACTGAAGAGGCAGGAGGTCTTGGATATACCAAAGAGGGAGGTTACTATTTCCAGCAGCTCAGAGTCTAACACCAACAGTGGAAAGAAGATGCACACTATTATTGAAATAGTGGCCTTCACACCAGCTAAACAAAAATGAAAAGACAATGAAATGCATTTGTCATTTGGCTACAGATTTATGATTTTTAAAGGGGAGGGGTTCTGAACAAAAACCTGAGAAATCCAGTTATTACAATGCTACATACCCTCACTACACAACACACGTTAATGACAAACAGTTTTAATGGGGGGAGGGCTTTTCCCGTTTATTCACTATAGTTCCGTTTTTTTTTTTTGAGACGGGGTCTCACTATGTAGTTCAGGCTGGCCTTGAACTCGCTATGTAGCTGAGGCTGGCCTGAAACTCACAGTAGTGATCCTCCCGAGTGCAGGGATTACAGGCATGTAGCACCACGCCCGGCTTACTGTCTCATTCTTAGCATATGAACTGAAGAGCATGTCATTTTTCATGGAAAAAGTACTGAATTTCTGGTCACGGACTACAAGTAACTTCTGGCTCATCTGCCTCCTAAATTATGAACTTCAATTTCTGTATCTGACCAAGCACTTCAGATTTACCTTCTTGGGAATCACCTACAAATTCCCTCTGCTACTGCCCTCATTCAAGCACCTCCTGCCCAACACTGATGTAAGAGCTAATTGATCTCTGGGTTCATATTCAGTGAATCCCCCACACTGAGACAAGAATGACTTCAAAACACACATCTACTGTCGCTTCCCTGTATAAAATCCACCAAAGGCTGCACAGCAATCTTCCAGATTAAGGTGAAACTCCTCGGCTAGCACAATGGCCTTTCGTGACTTTCACTGCATTATCTGTGAAGGGGAGGCTTACACTCCACGCGCAACCCGCTATCTTACACCTCGTGCCTTTAAACCCATGGTCCTGTCTGCCTGGAGCGCCGTCCCCGACCTACTCCTTTCTTATTCTCTTCTTCCTCCTCCTTCTTCTTCCTCTTCTCCTTCTTCCTCTTCTTTTTCTTCTTCTTTTTTTCCCCTTCTCTTTTATTATTTTTTGCAAACTCCAATTGATTGTTAAATGCAACTCACTTCGTACTCCTTCTGGAAATCCTCCTCTGGGTCACTGGGTCT
>RJWT010040348.1:0-12509 GCA_004365215.1 Cuniculus paca
CCTGAATTTTTTTTTAAACAACACTTAAAATATTGTTTATCTTGATTCATAAGTATTTTGGCAATCCTATACATTTTTGGGGACAATCGAGGGTTTCTTCCTGATCTCATACCTTCTCCTGGCATATTGACCAACCTGTGGCTAGCTGGTTGAGTTGATGTATTGACTAGCCTGACCACAGTTGCTTTTGTTGTGGGCACCTTCCCTAGGTCCAATCACATGGGACAAATGTGCTGTCCTTGGACCCCATCTTGATTAGCTATACAAAGGTAAGCATTGCTAAGGGCAATTGAAGATGGAATCACCATCCCTGCGTGTAGAGTTCTGTACAGATTTCTTGGAGGAATTGTGCCCCAAGTGTCCACATGTACCAGATGTGTTTCCTATTGTATAGATAAGAAGACTGGGGCATAAAGTTGAAAGCTGAGTGCAAGTCCATACATTTTCTTTGAAAAATCACTTGACGAACAAATACCACTGCTCAAGCCCTTCAGCTGAAAGGTTTCCACTCCTTTGGATTCTTAAAGAATACTGTATGAGTACATAGGAAGTATAGGAAGTTCCTGAGTGAATGGATAACAATAATTATAACGCTAATAATAGTGTTAATAAAATTAGTACTAACTTCATGCTTCTCTAGGAATTTTAAAGGAGTTATCTCAAGGATTCTTAGCTAAGCATTGTCATTATTCTTATACAGGAGGAAACTGAGGCACAGGCATTAAGAAACTTTCTTTGCTTGTGAAGTGCAAGCATTTAATGAGATAATGGGCATTGTGGTGTTGGAGCCCATCCTTTTAAATTCTCTTCCATCTTGTTGCAACAGCAAGTTTATTTATGCTTTCTGTGACTAAATGAAGCCAGTGTTATTTTCATGGGCTAGTCCGCGGAGAGAAGCATTGCTTGTACACCTGTGGCCATTGGTTTGACATGTCCTAATTCAGCACAGGTTGACTCCTGCTAGAGCAAGCCTCCCACAGCAGGGCCCTCACTGTCTCTTTGCCACTTAAGCTCACACAATGCCAGGCACATGACAGGCTTCTCCTCAGTAGATATTGCCTGAATTGAATGAAACTGTGATGGAGAAATGTCTAATAAAGGCCATATCTTTGAAGGAAGAAAAAGAGCAAGCCCTCTAATCCACTAGACAGGATGGATCAAAGACTCCTGGGCTTGTTTGCAATACCTGCAAAACCTGCTTTCCAATCTGGTCTGAGAGTGACACATGAGCAGAGGAGGCTCTCCAGAGAGCTGGCAAGAGGATGGATGTCTTACAGCCTCCCCAGGAAAAGAAATAAAGAAAAGCAAACTTTCTTCCCCAGTGTGGTTGAGTGTGTCTCTGCAAGATGCTCAGCTCCCTAGGTTTTGTGTCTTTGTTTCCCAGGTCCATCAAGCCCCACCCTCCCCCTAACCTTAGCGTCATCCCTTCATGTGAGTGTCAATTACAGCTGACTTTGCAGCCTCCAGCCCCCAAATACAACAGCCGTGCAATGCCCTGGGCCCCATGGCATAAGGCAATGCAGCTAATTAGCCAGGCTTGGCTGTGCCCTATGCTTCCCTTTGCAAAGCTTCTTGAGAAGCAAGTTTCCAGTGTTGATGAGCATTGCTTTGTTCCTCAGACTTCATTGATATCTCCATGCAAGAAATCAGGATTCTTTTCTTCTGTTTTCATCTGGTCTTTGAAATTTGACGTAGCTGCTAATACAGATATCATGATGAAGATGATGACAGCTAACTTAGTGAGCATATGCCATCTGCCAGGAACAGTTACAAGCCCTTGATGCATATTCACTGAATGAGTTCTCATAACAGTAGGTTGTGTCATTATCCCCATTTTAGAGAAGGGAAGCTGAAACTCATAGAAGTTAAGTAACTGGCTCATGATGGTGCAGCCCCTTTCTTTTCTCTGTAGTCAGGTTCTTCCAGTACCTTCCCCTTATTCTTTTCTATTCCTCTTAATAAGGTCATAATCTTGTCGCCTTCATTTTATGGATTTGGAGGGTGAGGCTTTGCAAATTTAATCAAGATACCATAAGTCTCAGAGTGAGCTTGAAAGAAGATTTTGAACACCAAAAGTCTGATTTGGGGCTTGTTCTCTGTGGCTACTTGTATTTTCCATGTCAGGTCAGAAATGACTCCATTCATTCAGGTCGTGCTGCTTGGTTACACTGTGCACTAGTAATCCTGTAGGATATTTCCAGTGCACTGGGGGTTACAGAGACCTGGGGACTGGACACATCTGCAAGCTTCCAGGTGTGATGTCAGGCAAATTGCTCCCTCTCTGTGACATTTAGATGGAACTTCTGAAAAGTGATTAGAAAAAGTTTTTACTAAAGTTTGGATCTCTGTACCAGAACAACTCAAAACAGTTATTATAAGCTCAAATAAAACTGTAGCAAGAGTCAGACCTGAATCCAAATTTGAGTTCTAATATTAACAGTTATAGACCTTTGAAAGGTTATTTAAACCCCCAAATTTCCCTCTCTTATGGTGTGAATAATAGTAAAATACAGTAAAATGGTATGTGATACTACGTGAATAAACACCCAGAATCTAATAGCATCTGGCAAGGGTAGCGATCAGTGTAATTATCAACACATTAGTTGAATCTGAGCAACATCATGTGCAATAGAAACACTGAATTAAAGTTGAAGAAAAGATCTCAGAAGAGAAGAAATAATGGTGATTTACACCTTCTGTTCTTCCTCTGTATCTTTCTATTGATCAAGGGGGCTGTTTGTTGTGATTAATTAAAATCAATACCTTCAAGTAGACACAGGGATGTTTTTACAGAGAGACAGCAGGATCGCAGCTCAGTACAGAAAGGTGGGGAGCTTTCTGTCAGTTCATGAAGCCCATGACTTTCCCTTTGGCTGCAGAAATAACTTATGTCTCAATAGAATATTAAGTAAATAAGCATTTAAAGTGAGTGATGTTTGGATAACTCATCATAACAGTGAATGGGCCTTTCTAGAAAGGCAAAATTATCTACATAGGTATATCACCATATCCTTATGTGTTTAAAACTACCAGATGTGCTCTCCCTGGCAAAGTGGTCATCTATGTTTGCTTTCTAGGTAGGAGAGACAAATTCTGAGCAAAATGAGGTAACTACAAGTGTGCTAGGGGCTTCTAGAGACACTTGCACTATCCTGATAAAATGGCACCTTCTCCATCTCCTTTTACTTCTCACCTTCGATGGTATCCTAATGGACATCATGACAGCATAATGGTTATAATTACATCATAATGGTCATAATCGTATCACCATTGTTATAATGACATCACGATGATTAAAATAACAATGTCATGGTCATAATGGTTTTGTAATGGTCATATGGCACCTTAATGGACAAAATAATATCACTATGATAGTGACAATTGCCTAATGGCCACAATTACATAATAATGGACATGACATCATAATGGTTATAATGATATAATAATCATAATGATATCATAACGATCAAAATGGTGTCACAATGCTCATATGGATGATAATGGTCATAATGACATCATAATGGGCATAATGATGGCATAATGGCATCATAATGGTGGATCGGCTGCATGTAATTCACAATCACTGGGATTCACAGGACAACTAAACAAGGGCAAGGTATACTAATTCTGGATTTACATCATGTGAGAAAATTAATGCCTATTCATTTCAGCCTCTGTGCTGAGGATTTCAGTTATTTTCAAACAAGTGTATTTCTAAATGAAAAACTATTCCAAATTTTAATCTCCCAAATAAATGTGGAATGAGTGTGAATGTGCATGATATATTAACTTTTCCATTATATATTACCAATTAGATTTCTTAGTTAAATAGGAAGACTAATTACAATGTACTTTTGTCTTTTATTTTTCCCCCAAAAGCTCCTTGGCCATTTATAAGCAGGGAAAAGTTTATTTGAAAAGCACAAAAGTTCATTTCTTACTTTTAAAATCTTCTTTGTTTGCATTTCTTGCTCCATTCATTTTCCATGAATAGAAAAGTATTCGTAAGTTGATATTTGACACAGGAATCAAAACGTGGTATTGGAAAATGTATTTAATAAGTTTGAGGTGGCAAGATATTTTGGGAATAATTTCAATTACAAAAGGATGTTGCTATTTCTCAAGGAAAAAACACCATTTGGCCAAGATTTCAACTCTCACTTATAGAACTTGGAGACAGTAATGTAATCAAAGGAGAAAGATTTGCTTATGGGAAGAAAATGTTCAAATCTGATGAGACCCAGTACTTTTCCACTTACTTTTAACATTTAATGGCAGCTGAAAATATACTGATGCCGAATGGTGTGTAATACGATTTCTTTAAAGCATCGTGTTTTGTCTTTCAAATTCATATAAAATCTTCATTGTTTTCTATGATACAATCATGTTGGTTCATATAACACTTGAGTAGCACCTGCACCAATCATTAAGCACAATGATTGATCTAGAGAGTTACCCATGTTCAACTTCCAAGGCTGTGTTTTATATGGCATTGTTTTTGAAAAGTCTGGGAGTGGTCCTCTGGCCAGAAACCAAGTACTTCAGAAGATGTTTAGCCCTTTCAATTTGGACAGCCTTTTCCAGGTAACAGATACTACTCACATTATTCCATTTTGAACAGTATGAAAATTTATTTATATCAGTGATCATCATGGAGCTTTGATATTTCTTGATACTATCAGTAAGTACACTGACTCCAATTTGGACAGCATCAATCACCCATGCTTAATTAAGTCTTTCCACTACAACAGGCTGTATGAGTTGTTCACTGACAAGAAGCATAGATATAATGTATCTGAAAATGGTCTAAGAACTGCTCTTGCCCACCTTTCAGTGTACCATAGACTGACTCTCCAGATTAATACAGCCTAGGCCTGTATCTGAAAATCTGAAATCTGACTTGTCCCTAAACCCACTATTTATGAGCATCATGACAACACAAGTAGAAAATTCAACACCGTGAAACTTTTTCATGTTTGAAATTATTTGCAATGTTTTACTAAGTTACGTGCAGGATCCATGCAAAAGGTATATATAAAACAAAATGCATTTTATTTAGACTTAGGTCCTAACCACAAGGTATTACTTTATGTATATGAAAATATCCCAAAATCCAATAAAAAAATCCTCTAAAACCCAGAACACTTCTGATCCCAAGCATTTTGGATGAGGAATATTCAGATACAGTTTCAAACCATACCTGCTATAGATTAAGCATTTGCTTGTGTCCACAAGCTGAGCAAAACTTTCTCTTCATATTGTTATGCTTGAAGTTGACAATAAACTCAGTCCATGATACACACCTCTAATCTCGGCAGTCTGGAAATTAAGGCAGGAGAATTGCAAGTTCAAGCCAGTTTGGGCAACTGAGTTAGAGTCTAAAAATAAAAAATAAAAAGGCCTAAGGAAGTAGCTCAATGTAAAGGTCACTGGATTCAATAGCGAAGTGGTAGATTTGCCATTATCTTATTTCAAAAGGCATGGAACTGAGGTTCAAAGAAGTTTTGCTAAGTTGTCTGGTGGCTTACCACTTGCAAGTGACCATACTGGGAACCCAACTGTGGTTCTCTGGACACCCAGACTCTTAACTCTATTCCCTGAAGCTTCCTAGCAGCAGATCATTCTGGTTACTCCTTTCCCTGGTATTCTTTCTCCCTGACTGCCACCTACTTTATCCTCTGTGTGATGGTAGAGCCACTCGGAACACTAGTAACTTAATTAGAGTGATGTGCAGGTGCCTATCCAATGAGTTTATTTCATCACTTCTTTACCTGCAAACAAATTATGAGGAAAGTGTAGAATTATTGGCAAAGGCAGGGAGAGGGATGGTGTTAGAAGGAGCCAGTGAAAAATGTCCAGAGTGATACAATTATCTATTTGCTGCTTCTGGTCCACAGACTTTCTGGCTTTTTTTTTTTTAATGGGATTATGGAAGATGAAAAGGAAACGCTTACTTCAGCTCTTAAGAGCAATGTAAGCAATTTTGCACTGTACTTACTCTCCAGGGGTGTTGGGAAAATGTTTCTAGTAAATTAAAGTATAATAAAAGCATTGGCAACACGGCAACTTTTATATTAATTTCTTAATTTTTTACAGGCTTAATTATAAATCTCTTGGGGAAAGAGGAGAAGCCTCTGGGTTCCTTCACGGGAGTGGAGGCCTCTCCTGTGCTGATAGCAGTGCCTGCTGTGATGTAGACTGTGTGGTCATTGTGAGATGCGTGGGGTCTTCCTCAGGAAAGGACAGCTGTACTACTGTGACCAGAGCATCAGTCAGAGCGTTCTGCTGAGTCGTGTTGATAACTTGTATGAATCCTTGATTGGAAGGATTGTGTTATTATCTTAAAGAATAGTGTCTGCTGGCAGAATACTTTGAAAAACTTGGATCTTCCTTTCTGCTTGCGTGACCTGGAGAAACTTGACCAGGTCCTTCATGTGTAACATGGGACTGAGTGTGATATTATTTCACGTAAGGATGTGTGAAAAGCTGGTTCCAATACCCCTGATGAGCCACCAAACTAGCCTAGAGCCATCTGCTACCAGACATATAAGCAAGCAAATAGTACATGTCCCTGTTTGTCATGTTTTGTTATTTTCAACCTCAAGTGTCCTCACTCTTGGCAGTCACTAAAGTGATGTAGCATTTCAGGGAGCTCCAGATTCATTGAGTCATGGGGCATTTGTGGTAGAAAGAATCTGAAGCCTGCTCTGTGCCTCTCCATGCCTCCCTATGTAGAAACTTATTATAAAGACTATTATAAAGAAGTTAGGAGAGTACGCTTGGCCAATACAGGGGCAAATATCCAGAGTGATATAATAATATATTTGTTGGGCAAACCTAGACAGACCCCACTGAATTATATCCTTTGCATTTTTCTTCTCTCAACTGAAGAATTTTCCAGATACTTACTTGAAGTAGGCTATTTCTACTCTTCGAGGCAGATCTTTATTCTACTTTTTACCTCTGCACTTCTGTAACACAATGTGGCTTAAAACATGTATTTCAACTTTATTACAATCATAATTTTTTTTCTTTTCCTCTCCTCTCTTCTTGGATGTTCATGAGTGTGAGTATACAATATATCTTGTTCTCATGCTTTTGTTTGTCTGGCATATAGAAAACAAAGAAGGAATAAATATAATAAAGAATGAGCTAGTTCATGTTCCTGGCACATTAATTCCTTGTGTTAGTGAGTGTTGCACATGTACATGATTTTATGGTTATAAAAACAGGTGTGGAGTACACTAAGTTAGAAATGTTAAACATTTATTTTTACTCATGGCTCCTCTGCAAACCTTCATGAAGACTGTGTAGAACAAAGCAGCTCTTAAACTTATTGGATCAAAGAATTCCTTTTAAAAAATATTATGAGGCAGGGACTCACTTTAGAGAATACGCTCATTATCAATTTTTAAATTTTGTTTATTTTCTTGAAAATATGTAACATCTTTCTACCTTTTTCTCTTGAAAAATTCTAAACCTATGGAAAAGTACATGACTACTATCATCCATAAACCCCATTGAAAATCACCAATATCTAACACTTTATCACATTTACTCATTTTATTTCCCACTCCACCTGCCCCCTACCCCTTTCAGATTCTATGTCTGGTCATTTATTCCCTGACAACACAGAGGGTCTTGTGAGCATTGCAAGGATATGCTTTGTTTGCCTTTAGGGAAATAACTGTCCATGCCACAACGCAGATGCATATGTGCTTCTTGTGTCTTTCTTGATAATTTACTAACTCCTGTCCTCGCAGGATCCTAGAATCTCAAAATGCAGAAGGACCAGGAAAAGCATCTTCTCCAAGGCTGTTCCCTGTCTGCCCTTCATGACTTCTCTATGTTTATGTTTCAGGTGCCATTCGTTATGTTTTCATGGGTTGGTTGATGAGTCAGTTCTGAGTGGAATGAAACTTGAAAATAAGGCCTGGTGGATGCCTGCCCTCTTCTTGGGCTCCATCCAAGTGGTCGATTAGCTGCTTCCATATTTCACAGTCTTATGTGAGTGTAGTGGACCTAGTAATAGAAGCTCAATAGGAGAGCAGCATTCTGACAGAGGACTGAAGTGTTTTGCCACCTCTTGATCACCTGTGATAACAAGAATGAGAACCTTGGCCCTAGTCATGCACAGATCCATTCATGGGACATTCATGCTGGACAGAATCTTAAGGATCATCTTCTTCAGCTCCCAAATTTTTAGAGGAGAAAGTGGAAAATGACAAAGAACAAATAACCCCAAAATCTCATAGCTGCTGTGGTTTCTGATCCCAGGTCAGGTTATTCCCCAAGCCAGTAAGCCAAGTCAGAAGAGTAGTAGAAAATTCTTAAGGTAGACACACACACACACACACACACACACATACACACACACACAGAGGCATGTATTCACACATACATGTGCAGGCACTCACACACATGTGCATGTGATTCATGCACTCACACACATGCATACACCCTCATATATGTGCACACAATGCATATATTCACACACACACACACACACCCACATCCATTTACACATATATGTGCACACATCTGCATGCATTTACACAAGCAATTACATATTTACACAGATGCACACATGGACAGAGATACAAAAGCACACATCATCTCATTCACAGATTCAGTTTGTGTTTCATTCAAATGTTACCTATGTTTGGAGCTTCAAGTGATCTACAACTTGCCATTGAGAAATGTGAACTTGGTAATAGAAACATACCCACATACATGATCCTAGTTTATTCATCTGCTTAGTGCCTACTACAGCCCGAAGAGTGAAGTAAACTTTATAAGGCTACCAGATGATTGTCTGATCAGTGCAGTGACAGAAAAAAATATAGAAGTGCAGCTTTGCTGAGAGGGCATCTCAAACCACTCACATTTTATCCTTATTTAGGTCAGACCTGAAATGTTTATGGTAGCTAGAATGAGACCCTAAGGAAACTCAAGTTCACTGAGAGCCAGTAAGTCACTCTGTACATGCATTATCTCATTTAATCCTCCATCTCAGCCATGTTATGGGTGGAAAAATCAGGTACAGAGAGGGTATTAGTTACTTCAAATCAAACAGCCTGAAAATGATGAAGCCAAGAATCAGACTTGGGTCCAGAGATGCTTCATTTTCTGCGACAGCTTCTAAGTTGTTGCTAGAACTGAGAGCACCTGAGAAAACACATTTAGAATGAAAATACTCCACCAAGTTAGTGATGTGCTGGCAAATTTTCCTGAATTTTAGAAAATACACATGTACTTTATGGCTAGTTCTTTCCAGGTAGGAAAACTTTTTTTTCCTCACTAACACCCAGCTGACCAGTGTGTTGCCTTGCAGAATTTCCTGCAGCAGTAAAAATGTTTCATCATCGTACTGACCAGTGTGGTTGCCACTAAGTACATGTTGTACACACATGGGATTTCAAATAGTACAATGAAAGAGTGTAAAATAGCTCATTGAATACTTTCAACATTTGACTGCCTCTTGAAGTCGTACTAGGCTAAATGTGTCATAATAGTAGTTTTTACTTTTCTTTTTTCTTTTTTCATGTGGCTACTCTAAGATTTAAGGTTTCACATAGTGCTTGGAATCATATTTCTGGGCAATATGTATCTAGATAGTTCATTTATAAATACAGCTACATCTTTCTATCAATTTATCTGTATCAACATCTGTCTACTGATGTTTGATTTTTAATCCATATCATATAGCATACAATTAATTACAATTTGTTTTTATTTAACAGTGTGACTCAGTTTTTTTCCATATTGATATATATAAACAAAGATCATTCTCTTCAATTATTACGCACCAACCCTTACATAAACTGATTCATTGGTTGCCCATAGCAATCCTTACATCAACTGATCCATAAATTGCCCATCAATGTAAATGCAATAGCATAGGTAGATATAAAAAATAAAAAGGGAGACAGGTACAACTTGAAGAAAACACCATTTCAGAGGAGAGCAGAAGTTATCCTAGTGGACAGTTTTAAAAATAAAAGGAAGGATTAATAGGACATACGTGGGGCAGAGGTGTTGATGAAAATTAATAGGTAGACATTCCAAGAAGGTAATGTGTGGAAGCAAACAGGCCAAATGAAGGAGTCCCAGATACCACCCTATGGGTTTGGTGACTAAGGGGATGACTGCTCATTCAGGAAAAGGGTGGATGGGCATTGAAATTAACATGAGCTCAGGCTTAAATGGGAGATGAGGAAATGGGCTATGAAGGTAGAATTCTTTTTCTAGAATTCCATGGCATCTTTCTATAACCTTATATTGTAGAAGATCCTGTAGAGAATGAAACATAAGTCAGAAAATATTTTTTAAAAGAAAAAAAGAATTCACTATATGAGTGATTACATTTCAAAATATGTAAAATACACTGTAAATGAAACCCAGACTATACACTCGCTCAGTTTTTTTAACTGTGCTAATCAGTTTTCTGTCTGTATCTAATAATATCATGTACTATACCCTAAATATACATAATAGAGTTCATTTTTTAAAAAAAAGCATAACTGGGCCGGGGATTTAGCTCAGTGGCCTAAGCACCTCCCTGGTAAGTGCGAGGTCATGAGTTCCATCCCTGGTGCTGCAAATAAAAAAAAGCATAACCAACAAACAAAAGGCAATGTAAAAGCCAGACAGGTGTTGCATGCTTGTAATTCCAGGATTGTGAGAGGCTGAGGAAGGAGGCTCACAAGTTTAGCTCAGCCTAGGCAACTTACTTATAAAGACCCATTTTCAAAGTAAAATATAAAATAAAAAGTAAAATAAATTAGGGTTAAGTATCTAGAATAAATGTCTATCTACTTACTAGCTAGATGGTGGATGTAGCTCAGTGCAAAGACTCTGGCTTCAATGTGTACACTGAAGTCTGTTTTACAGATCTGCACTGGGAAGGCCTAAAAATCAGCAGTGGAAGCGAGAAAGTCTATGCCAGCAGGATGAAGGATCTGTGCCTGTAGGTTGAGGGTTCTACAAGGGAGCCAAAAAGTGATGCTCAAAATAAGGACCAAGGCTCCCCCTGAAAAGTACCAGAGCCATCCTCAGCTCTTCTGATGAGAACCGCTGAGTACTTCTTATCAGGAAGCCAGTATGACAAACTTCTTCTGGAGATTGAAAAGCACACATCTTTCCCTCTGGAGCCAGGAAGTGGTGCTCAAAGTAAAGACCAGAGCTTCCCCAAAGCAAACCACAGCCATTGTCAGCAACAAGGTCCCAAGTTCCTCCAATGATAATAGCTGAGTTCATATCAGGGGTTCCAGCATGACAAGCTCCTCCAGGAGAACCAACAGCTCTTAACAACAATGTTTAGGAGAACCCACAATGTTACACTCTTCCTCTCCACATCTCTTTTTATGTTGGCAGCTTTCCTCAGGTAAAACATCTACACTAAGGACCATGCTGATTCAGTTCAGCTGGTGTTAAATTGGCCACTAGTTTTTAATCCGTAACAGGGGCGCGTCACCTATATGGTATAAAGGAAACAAAGAAGAAAGGCTCACTTCTGTTTATTTGAAGAAGCCTTAGTCTTTGCCTTTGCTTGGATGTCATCTTCAGCCTTCTGGCACAGAACATTCAGCCTTCCATCACAGACCCTCTAGTCTCCTGATGCAGACTTGCGCAGGACTCTGCAGTGAGCTCCAAGCCTTCGACTGGATCTTTCTGCTCTCCAGCACCCAGACAGACCTTTTGTACTCTTCCATACCTGACTCTATGGGGGCTATTGCAAGACAATCTTGTAAATTCTTATATATTTGTATATGTTGCATAAAATCTGTTTCTCTAGTAAGCACTGACAGATACTGAAGAACAACTTTTTGCTCAGTCAAAATTGTCCAAATGTGATAAGCTAAGGATCATCATATTTGTATGACTTAGGATGGTTTTTACTTTAGCTTATTATGTTCCATATTGGTCTTGGGATAATTCCAGCCCAACCTATTTGTCAAGGTCCAGGAAGAGAATATGTATCCAAAAGTTTTGAGAGGATGAAACCAAGGTAACCTATTTGTGATGAGTTTCTGTATTGTGCTTATATAACATATGGTTCTCTTTTTCAATGTGTGCATCCCAGCTGAAAAAAAAATGTGGATGTCACATCTATTGAGAATGATAATCACCAAAGTGCTAACTGATTGTGCATTCAGAGATTCTAATTCACTGCATGCAATGTGGATATTTATATATTTTTTCAGTTCAGCAAATACTTGCGAATCTCTAGTACATGTGTGACCAAAAAATACAGTGAATGTTTAGACACACCATGTTTTTATTTGAGAGAAATGACCATAAACATTTGACCAATGAAGGATGCTCACAAAATGTTTAAGTTAAAAATCCATTATTGCAGAAGGCATATTGCCATTAATTTTCCCTCCTGAAGATACTCAAAAATATTTCACACTTGTCTGAGTAACATGAGCTCACCCTGGTGTTTGGTACATTTCTCCAGGCTTAATGTACATGGCAATTGCCTCAGTTACTTTTCTTACTACTGA
>RJWT010040349.1:0-12524 GCA_004365215.1 Cuniculus paca
GAGATCTTTGGGGAGAATGAGAAAGTGGCAGATGTAGGAGACATATGGTAAAGTTTTGAAGGGGCTAAGATGATTGAGGGGAGAGAAATCTGAAAGGTAACTGGTTTCAAAGTTGGCGAAAGGAAGATCCAACATGCTGTAGATCCAGAAGCAGCTAGGAAATCTGAATAAAGGGAAACAGAAGGTGGCATGTGTGGTTTGAGAATCTTTTTTTGTTTGCATCGGTTTTCATGCTACACAGATTAGCCTGTAAAAAATGGTGTTTCTGGTTGCCTCTAAAGGTGTAGTATTTGAAGAATTTTCTTCAAGGAGTTATTAGTCCAAGCATCTTCCTTCCCTCTTTACCATATGTCTAAAATTGAAGTTTGAACCAAGTCTCTGAGGTTTTTTTGTTTTCCCTTGTGTTTTGTTTTTTTGTTTTTTTGTTTTTTGTTTTTTTCTCTATTAGTCTGCAAGTCTCTGATTCTATTACCAGGAGGTAGTGGAAGGATTTTCTTTTCCCTTTAATGATCCAAATATCAAGGTGTCGGCTTCAGATAGGATTGGCTCCCACTCATGGTTATGTTACCACCTTTCATCATTTCGTGTCTTTTCTCTGTTGGAAATAAGCTTGCTGTTACTATTCTGTAAGGCATCACTGTGCCAACTAAAATTGTGAAGGGAGGTGCTTCGTTCTCCCTGGAGCTTGCTTAGCTCTGAGTAAACAGTTTGCCCTCTGGTATTTGTGTGTGTTTATGGAATGGCTAGATTTAGTGAGGACATTTATACTTTCTGAATGAACAAACAGAAAGCAAGCCCACAGTGTCATCTTTAATTGCCAGTTAATCCTGACTTAGAATGAATTATCCGAGCCAGCACAAGCAGGAAGGAAAGCAGGAAAGGGTGTTTAGTTCTACCTGGAACCATTTCCCCAAGTGCTTCCTGTCTATCCAAATAGAGAGAGGTAGGAAAAGCTGCCCATACACCCATGGTTGGCAACCTGATCATACCATGCTGGAAAACTAAATGCCCTTTTCTTCTCTCTCTTATTTATTTATTTATTTATTTATTTATTTATTTATTTATTTATTTTTGGTACTAGGGATCAAACTCACGACCTTACGCTTACCAGGCAAGCACTGGAACCACTGGGCTAAATCCCCAGCCCTAAATGCCCTTTTCTATAAAAATTCATCTGGTTATCAAAACACTTTTCTTTCTGTTCAGAGGCAGAATAACTTGGGAAGGAAATAGAAAATCTTGGGTAGACAGAGTAGTGTTTTTTTTTAAGTTTTATTGCAATATAACATGTGTGCAAAGATATGTATCTATCATAAGTATACTGCTCAGTGAATATACCCTTCTAATGAGTACTCATTTATAAAAGAAAGCCAGCATCATGGCATATGTCTATAATCCCAGCACTCTGAGAGGCTGAGGCAAGAGGATGGCAACTTTGAGTCGACCTAGACTACTTAGCAAGACTGTCTCAAAAGAAAAAGAATTTTTTAAAAAAGACTAGGGATATACCTCAATCCCCAGTACTGGGAAAGAAATTATGAAAGAAAGCAAAACATACTATCAGTTGCCTAAGAAGCTCTTTTTTTGTGTGTGTTCCCAATGCTTACTATCCATCTAAGGAAACTCTTCTGCTTGGGGTAATGTGGGAAGTTTTGTCCACTCTTTAGACTGCTTGAGTGGAATCCTGTAGAACATGTATTCTTTCGTGTCTAGTTTCTTTCACTCAAGATTGTTATATTTATTCTTATTTCTGAAGTATAGCTATGAATAGAAGGGAATTTTCTATTATTTAACTTTTAAAAATCAAGATACTAGGGTCAGGGGTGTAGCTCAGTGGTAGAAGACTTGCCTAATGTGCACAAAGCCCTGAGTTCGATCCTTGAAACCACAAAAAGAAAATCAAGATATTGATCAGACTGACAGAGTCTCATTGTTTTCTAATGAGAATATAGCAGTGGTTAAGTAAACACACTCTTCTGATCCTTTTGGAAAACAAAGTAGGAATATATAGCCTTGGGCTTAAAAATGATGAACATAGGGCTGAGTGCATAGCTCAGTGGTACAGCATGCACTTAGCAAGCACAAGACTCGGGGTTCTATCCCCACCACCACAAACAAACAAACAAAAGTCAGTGTTATCTAGCTCAGTATTTTTACTACTAGGAATCTGTCCTTTAAAAAACCAAAACAAAAAAAAATTTTTTTCTGTTTCAGTTTTTTGAGACAGGGTCTCATTGTGCAAGGCTGGCCTTGAACTCACTATGTAGCCCAGGCTGGCCTCAAACTTGTAGCAGTCTCCCTATTTCAGTCTCCCAAGTACTGGAATTACAGGCATGTGCCACCACACATCATAGAAAAAAATCTTTATACTAATGGAAAGTTTTTGTTATTTTTGAGATCCAAAATTTTGGAAATAAATTAAGTGCTTATGAAGGAAATGGTAGCATGTTTACATTGATTTAAATAATGTTTATGAAGAGTCTTTAACGTATTCAAAATACATTAAAGTAATCCAAATGGAAACATCTACTCAGCATGACAGAAACTATTTCAAAAACAGGCAGGATAAAACTCCAAAGGATTGAAAGAAATGATAAAATGGTATAGGCTGTGGGTTATCGAGTTATGGGAATGTCCCTATTCTGACCAGTTGTTTTGTTTCTAGTTTCTATTACCATTTATAATTTAAAATGAAGTTCAAAGTGTAAGAAGCTTTATTTTGGCACAGCCCTTAGCAGCCTGTGGCTAGATTTCTTGGGGATGCGCTGAGCTTTGCAGAGGATCCTGAGAACTTGGGGGTGAGCTCTACGTTTAGATTCACAGCTTTTCTGGGATTTCTCTCCTGCTTTCCTTGTTAGGTCAGATCAACTACCAGGCAGCCTCTCCCGATGAAGGTGCCCTGGTAAACGCTGCAAGGAATTTTGGCTTTGCCTTTCTTGCCAGGACACAGAACACAATCACCATCAGTGAGCTGGGCACTGAGAGGACCTACAACGTTCTTGCCATTTTGGACTTCAATAGTGACCGGAAGCGAATGTCTATAATAGGTAGGTCCCTTTAAAACTCTATGGCTCGCTTACTTTTAATGTTGCTTTGACCCATTTTATTTACTCCCATGCTGGGATAAAGCAGGGAATAAAGGAACTGTTCGGCTCCTGGAGGCTGTCCAAAGACTTAAAGAGAAAGTGGTGGTATTTTTTTTAACTTTTTCTCCACCATGTCCACTACAAAAAAGGACATTCTGGCCTATCAGAATCCTGCAGATGCTGCTGACATTCTTGTCCATGAAGGCCTCCAGCTGCTAAATCTGGAGGGGCAACTGCAACTTGCCCTAGCTATAGATGCTTGCACCACAGCCCGTGGTGTATGCGTCTTCCTGCTTCTCGGCACTTACCTTCTATACTTGATGCCCAGAGGGCGGACTCAGCAGGCGAGGCAGTCGTGAGAAGAGGGAGGCTGGGGTTTAAGCATCACAATCCTACCTTTAGTCCAGGCCCGTAACAACAGGCCACTGAGTAGAAATGAGGATCACTTCCTAATTACGAAGTTGGTTTTTTTTCAGCTAGTAATTTGAAATAATTTTAAATTTATGGAAAAGTTGCAAGGATGGTTCAAAGGACTTTTGTGTACCCCTTAATATCCACCATTTGTTAACATTTACCATACTTTTCAATTTCATGATCTATACAAGTTACTATCTTCTGAACCAGCTGAGAATAAAACACAGACCTACACCCTAAATGGATTAGTAAGGATTTCCTAAGAACAAGAAATTTCACTCATATACAAAGTAAAATGACCAGAATCAGAAAATTTAACTATGATACTATATTATACAATCTACAAACGTCTCCAAATTTTACCAGGAAATTGCTTTCTAGTTTTCTGATCCCCTCTTCCCTTTATTCCACCATCTCTCTCTGTTTACCTTCCTCTTTCCTTAGGTTTTCCTAGTCCAGAATTTAATACAAAATTACACATTGCATTAAGTGTTCATGACTTCAACCTTTTTTTGATCTTCCATGTATTGACATTTTTGGAAGGCATAGGCCAGGCATTTTGTACTCAATTTGGATTTGTTTGGTGTCCCCTCATGATTAGATAATCCAGGTTATATATTCATGACAGGACAGTACATATGTGATTCTGTGACCTTCTTGAAGAAGTCACAGAAGAAGGCCTATAATGTCACTTTGTCTCATTAATGGTGGCATTAACTTTGATCACTTGGTTAAGGTAGTGTCCATAAGCTTTCTCCATTATGACACTGAATTTTTAACCAATAAAAATATATAGGTCTGTCTACTAGACTTTTAACTGAGTGCTTTCTGTGTGTCTAACACTGGTCTGGACCTACTATCATGCCTGGCATCTGTGTTGGAGATCTTGAAATCTAGTTAGTAATGAGGCACATACTGCAATTAAATTATTGGGGAGATCAAAATACAAGAAAATGGTCACAGGAGGCATGTTGTGGATTGATGTGTCATGAGTTCTTAAGATAGATTCATTGGCATGGACAAAGAAAACTCTATGGAAAAAAGTAGTTAGCACAAGATATAATCCATAGTAAGCAATACTTGTTAAAAGAATAAGTAAACATGGAAAACTGAGTTGACTATGATGGAAACTTTTCATATTTATTTCACTATTACATTCATTGTAGACAGTGGCTCACCAACTTTGCTGAGGGCAACAGTTTTCTAGATGCATTGAAGATATTAAACTCAGGAATTATAAGTGCAATAACTCTTCATATTAACTTTATAAATGTAGTTTTCTTTCTTTTGTGTGTGTGTATATGTGTGTTTTTTGGTTTTGGGGGGGTTTTTTGTTTGTTTGTTTTTGAGACAGAGTCTCTCTATGCAGTTTGGGCTGGCCTGGGGCTCACTTTGTAGTCCAGGCTGGTCTAGAACTCACATCGATCCTCTTGCCTCAGCCTCCGGAGCACTGGGATTACAGGAGTGAGCCACCACGCCCGGCTAAATGTAGTTTTCTATTAAGAATTTAACTCCCTTGTGTTTTCCTTGTCTTGCTTCCTTGCTACCAGTGAGAACCCCCGAAGGCAGTATCAGGCTGTATTGTAAAGGTGCGGACACTGTGATTTATGAACGCTTACATCGAATGAATCCTACAAAGCAAGAAACACAAGATGCCCTGGATGTAAGTCTCGCTTTTTCTGTGTCTGCTAGAGATTCTAGTCTTACTGTCCTGTACTGTCTATTACGCTCACACGAAAGCTGCATGCTCCCTGTTGACCCTTCTCTTGCTTTGCTATCAGCACCAAAATAGGAATGTGGTCCACTGGGTACTAGTTCTGCCCCAGCTGCTGACATCCAAGGAAATGACCATGGAGCCCTTTCTCAGCATCCAGATCTGCAGGTCTGAGTGGCCTGTCTGTCTTCCAGTGATCTTGAGCAAGCTACAGCTTTAAGATGTTATCAAAAAACACAGTGCATGTTTAAATTGTTAAGTTTATTATGTAAAAGACACGTTGCCATTAATCCCCTTTGCTCCAAACTCACTTATCCCATTGTTCTTTTCACTTTCTGAATCAGTTGTGGAAGTCATCTTTTGCAAGTGTCTAATTTTGTTGCACTGTCATGGTTGCCATTATGTTCTGAATAAATTCAAAATGTTTACCTTTCGGGGTCATTTTGACTTTGGAAAAGAGCCAGAAGTTTCACAGTGTCCAATCTGGTGAATTAGGGGTGTGAGGACCATTATAATGTTTCCATGCACCTCCCTTTCCTATTTTTGATCATATCACATAAAGATACTCAAGAAAGAGGACCTCCAGAATTGCTTCATAAAATATCAACAATGATGGGGTAAGCATGTTCAAATTAAGGGTGATACTTCGAAGGGAGTTAATGGCAATGTCTTTTATTTATTTATTTATTTATTGACAATGTGTCTTTTAATGTAAATTTATTTTGAAAAAATTAATCATTCACTGTATATTTTGATCACCTCTTGTACACTAAACTGTAGTTTTAATATTTCTGTGACCTCCAAAACTCCACCAACTTCTTGCTATAGGTTGAAGGTAAGAAATCATTCCTATAAGAGGTGATAACAAAGAAAAATGTTGGAACATTGTGTTCTGATGCCTTTCTTAGCAAAAAAAGTTTTGTCTTAATTACATCAAAGCCCATATCTTAGCTGTCCAGTGATGTTGCAGCTACTAGCATATTTCTAGAACTTTCACTTTAGGAATTGTCCACAAGTCCTCAAATCGTTTGATTTTGTGTGATGATGGCAGTGAGGTGCAGAGATTAGCTAGAACTTGTGTCTCTGTTCTGCCTCTTTACCAGATTTGTGTCCTTGGAAAAATACTTAGTATATGATATGAACCATTAGTGAAAAGGGAGAATAATTCCTACCCTGGATGGTCTTTGCAAGAAAAAACATGTTTGCACTTAGTAGGTCATTAATAAACAGTGCCCTTCTCTTTATTTTAAACATCCTTTTAGATTTACAGCCAGTCAAATGTCCTGCAGAGAAGCCTGATGAATGTGTAGTTTACTGCAACTTTTTGTTTGTTTGTTTGTTTTTCCACCACCAGGGATTGAACTCATTACCTCACTATCACCAGGCTGGAGCTTAGGCCACTGAGCCAACACCCTGGCCCTGAATGTGTAGTTTATTAATGGGGTTACTTTTTAGATTACCTACTCTCACTAATGCAGCTAAAATGAATGATTATCAGGAGGATATGAACACTGTCAATCTAATCAACTAAATATAGAACCTTCTAAAGAATCTTTGAAAGTGAGCACTTGGTTGAACCAGTGGTGCTGTCTTGGCTAGACAAGATGTGACTATGAAGAAATAAAAGATTTTTATTGGTTCATTTTACAGCTTTTTACAATTATTTAAATCTGTTCACCATAGGAAAATTTTCAATACTTTTTCTCCTTAAAAGCTTGACCTCAGCTTTAATGTGGCTCACAGATTTTAGAGTTGATCTGAGGATTGATGTTTGGTTGAGATTCATAGTTTACTGGAATTATAACATGTTTTATGGGTACAATTTATAAAGTCATCAGGTCTCTGTTTATAACATCATTACACCCTTTGTTATTTTCTTAGTTATTAAGAGAAAAAGCTTTCTTCACCCTTGTGACTTGACTTAGAATAAAGGTAGTCTTTTCCCTTTAACTAACTTAGGAACTAGAAATATAGTTCTAGGACCCTGCGGATGCTTAGAAAACCAAGTCTATTTATAAACTAAAGTTTAATCCCTCTGTAGATGCTTTCTATTTTTCACTGTCTCTTTGTAAATTCTCTTAGTATATTACTCAGAGGAGGATTTCAAACTTGGTCTAAACTGCATAAAGTTAACTATTCCTGCGTGGTGGTTTGTCTTTTAAATAAAATAGATCTTTGCAAGTGAAACTCTTAGAACTCTGTGCCTTTGCTACAAGGAAATTGAAGAAAAGGAATTTGCAGAATGGAACAAAAAATTTATGGCTGCTAGTGTGGCCTCAACCAACCGGGATGAAGCTCTGGATAAAGTGTATGAGGAGATTGAAAAAGACTTAATTGTGAGTTTTAGCCTTAATAACTTTTTCCTTGATGTTCTAAACTGCCTTGAAAATTTTATTACATTTCGTTACATTTTTTTATCTCGTACTTTCAAGATTATTCTAACTTCAGCATTTGAAATTGGTACAAAAGGCCTAGGTCATTTGAATTTTTCTGTTTTGAAAAACAAATTAGAAGTTACTGTTAGAGAAACCAAAAGGAAAAAAAATATTCAAAGAGGTTCTGATCCAACTCCATTATTTTTATATGACTTTTTAAAATTCATCGAGTTTTATATAACAACAAAATGGCATTTATTTCATGATTAGAATTACTGGAACATTTTGAAAAATTTTAAAGTAAGAGTCTACGGCCATACCACCCTGAATGTACCTAATCCCACTGAAATAAGACAAGTACACCATTTTTAAGTGAACTTTTTCAAAACCATACATAGTGGCTGTAGAGTTTAGATTAACAGGAAATAGCCAACAAATAGCTAGTGTTACCCTTTAGCCAGAAGAACTAGTTTACGTCTATGTAAAGCGGCAGATACATAATGAAAGTGTGGTCTTAACATCACTGATTTTGTACTTGCTTTTTATTTTTTTTCATCTTGGTAAATTAAATAGTTCATGATTTAAGGAACAGTTTCGAGTTGTTTTGGTTTGTGGTGTGAGCAACAAGGCAGCATTCTTGCCAAAGCTGGTCATTGGCCTGTGTAAACACCAAGCAGGAAGGATAAGTATCACTTTTCTTTAGAGGTCGGCAAATTGAAGTTCAAAGAAGATTTTGGAGTTATTTTCTAATTGCTTTTTTCCCCAAATGTGTATTCCAGCTATTAGGGGCTACAGCTATTGAAGACAAGCTACAGGATGGAGTTCCAGAGACCATTTCAAAACTCGCAAAAGCTGACGTTAAGATCTGGGTGCTCACTGGAGACAAAAAGGGTACTTTATTGTGTAGGGAAGCATCTGTAAAGTCATGAGTATTTATACCTCCTATTTCCTTGGCACAAGATGACTTTTCATCCTATACAAACACTAGCCACTTCTTTTTAAAAGTGAGATACTTAGCTGGGTGTGGTGGTGCATACCTGTAATCCCGGCACTCGGGAGGTTGAGGCAGGAGGATCACTGCAAGTTCAAGGCCAGCCTGGGCTGCAAAATGAGTTCAAGGCCAGCCTGAACTGCATAGTAAAACCCTGTCTCAAAAAAAAAAAAAGCAAGATATTTTCTCTTCTTAAAAACCTTCCTCTTCATCCTGTCCCTGTCTTTCCCTTAGCTGCTTCAGTAGCAGAGCTCATTGCTTGTAATTTAGCCCCTTGTTGTGTCTTGCTGATTATGATTGGTCTTATCTCTCAAGCCAGCCATGAGCCCATATCCTGAAAGGACCAACTCCCTCTCCTGCCTGTCTCTCCAGAAATTTTCCATTTGTTAGACATAGACTAGAGCAATATAAAGTGCTGAACTGCCACAACTTTTGTTTTATTGCTTGAAAATCAAATTACAATTTTGTACCTTAGGAAAAATTTAGTTTTTCAATGTAGAACTCGACAAGTTTTTGTTTGGCATTGATCCTTTAATCCCCAAGCCTCTTCCAGGAGATCAGAGAATGTCTCTTGCTCTGACCTCATCAGTAGGCTACACACTCTGCCAAGTAAAGGCAAGAAAGCCCTGACCTTTAATAAGTACCACGTGGATGGTAATGGAAGAAGGGAAAAAATATCTCTAGGAGGAGCCTCATGTGGCCATCAATAGAAGTGTTTTCCTTTGCCCTACCCAATTACAGAATGATGAAACCACATAATCTGAGCATGCTTAGTAGTTTATGAACAATTAACTTATTAAATAACCAATTTATACACTCAATAATACAGCATATTTTACTATTCAAAGGATGTCAAACGGGACTTTCACTTATTACAGAGAAAGGGTTTTTTTCTTTACATGACATTTCTATATTGCTACAGAAAAATAGTGTATTTGGTTGAATCTGGTTATGTTCATGAGTTGAAAGAAATCATTGTATGTTGAGTCCCATATCTGAATGTCTAGATCCAAAATGTACAAAATCTGAAACTTTTTGAGCACTGTTTTTGTTTGTTTTTTTGATACAGAGTCTTGCTGTGTAGTTCAGACTGGCCTTAAACTCACTGTGTAGCCCAGGCTGGCCTCAAACTCACAGTGATCTTCCTGCCTCAGCCTCCTGAGTTCTGGGGTTATTATAGGCGTAGGCCACCATGCCTGGCTCTGAGTGCTGACTTGATGCCACAACTGGAAAATTTTGCACCTGAGCACATGTGATGGATCATATTCACTAAAAATATTATATAAAATTACCTTCCGGCTTATAAGCTCTGAGTGCTGACTTGATGCCACAACTGGAAAATTTTGCACCTTAGCACATGTGATGGGTCATATTCACTAAAAATATTATATAAAATTACCTTCTGGCTTATAAGAGTGTATATGGCTTATATGAAGCATAAAAAATTTTTGTTTTTATACTTGGTGCTTATTCCTGAGACAACTCATTATTTATATGCAAATACTGAAAAATCCAACAAAAGAAATCTGAAACATTTCTAGCCCCAAGTATTTCAGATCAGAGATACACAATCTGTATTAAAGTTAATTATTTAATTCAACAGTAGGAATAACATTTAACTTAATTTTATCTGCTGCAGAAACTGCCGAAAATATAGGATTTGCCTGTGAACTTCTGACAGAAGACACCACTATCTGCTATGGGGAAGATATAAAGTAAGTAAAGGGCTCGCAGTGTGAAATTATGCAAGACTTCATCTTTACAAAGTCAAGGCTAGATGCATATGGCAGCATCTATGCAGAAATAGGAGCTAGCATATGCCACAAAGGACAGTTTGGTCAAGTTTAAATTAAGCAAGAGAACAGGTTCTAAGCTATGATGGGTCTGCCTGTTTTGACCAGATTTTAGTCTCAGGGAAACTTGGGACCTCTTTGGACACATTTTTCTCCGTTCTTTAGAAGCCTTTGGTGCTTGTTCATCTCCTAATAAAGGAAGCACACCTGTGATATCACTAGCAAGTTAATATGAATTATGTTTTGCTTTTTCTAGGGATTTTACCTTTTGGAAGAAAAATAAAAAATAGGGGGACAGAGACCGACCAATTTTGTCCCAGAAGGAAAGTGTTTGGTTACATCGCATAGGTTATCTGTAGTCTAGTTAAAGGTGCGCAGTCCTGATATTTTTAAACCTTAGCTTATGCTAGAACATTTTTTAGCACTGAATCAGAGTCGCAGCAGACCTGGAAACATTGGCTAGAAAAGCCCTGTCTTGTTAAGAAGCTATAAACATACTAGACACAGTTACCGTGATGTGCTTCCCGGTGGCCTAACAGTTCCATTTATTCCTCAAGACTTTTTCTCAAAACACTGTCAGGCTGGCACAAGGTCAGAGTTAGCCATTAAAATACACATTTGCTGGGTCTACAAAGATGATGCAGAAGTCAATGTCCTTATTAGTCTTCTTCCTAATGATGATGATAAAGCGTTCATGAGTGTTTCCAGTATGTAAGCACTCTGCTAAATGAGGCAAAATCAGAAGCCTTATTATCCAAATCAGTTCCACTTAAATAGAGGCACACAAACCAAGCTTCTGTGCTTTTAGGTTTTAACAAAGTAGCAATAGACAAATTAATGTTTAGTATGTTTACTTAAGTAGTTTTTGACTGCCAATAATTTGGTTAATTACCATATGGTTTTGTTTATTTGTGTAGATGGGGGCCTTAATAACTTTCTGCTCTGTCTTTTAAAAGGGTTGGAAATTGGTCACTATGCTAAATTAAAAGATAAAATTCATGCAAGTAGCCAAGTTTATGATCAAACTTTGAGCCAAGTGTCCCTTTATAGAGAGGTGAATCATCTTTCTAGACAGTTCCTGAAATGGTGACTCCTGTAAAATGGTTTGAATAGGTAACTTCATGTTTTTTTCTCTTTCAGCATTTATTTTCTAATTAATCTAATTTTTTAAAAAAAATTTGCAGTATTGGAGATTGAATCCAGGGATCACTGACCTAAGTCTCTAGTCCTTTTTATTTTTCTTTTTTAAATTTTGAGATGGCATCTTGCTAAATTGTCCAGGTTAGCCTTGTACTTGGCAGTCCTCCTTGCCTCGGCCTCTGGAGTAGCTGGGATTTCAGGTGTGTGCCGCCACGCTCTGCTTCTTCCAGCCTTTTAATGTTTTGTCTTGATCATTTTTAACTTGAAAATGAGAATTAAATTAACGTGGAAAAAGGACAGTACATACCCGATCTTGCAGTGAGTAGTTCTCCAGTTTGCCCTCCTTTACACAATGTCTGCACACATCTTGGCAGTGGCAACAGGAGGGGTGCTAGTGGCTTCTAGTGGGTAAGGGCCAAGGGGTGCTGTTAAAAATCCTATGGCGAGCAGCAACGTACAACAGATTTATCTGGGCAAAAATATCAGCAGTGGCAAGGTTGAAAGATCTTCCTTGGAAGCTGAAGAATAATGGCTGGGTGTATGGACTAGGGAACACCCGAGCTGAAACTGAGGTGACATGAGTCCTCCTTCCAATTTTCCCATTATCTTGCTGCAAGAAGGCATATCACCGTGCTCTGGCTTGATTTTTCTATTTATAACATGAAGAAATTGGACAAGATACCTGCCATTTCTAAATTCCATGACTCATTTTTCCAACACATTAAAGTGTTACTAGCTGGGTATGGTAGTGTATGCCACTAATTCAGCTATTTGGGAGGGTGAAGCAGGAGGATCCTGAGTTTGAGGCCTGGGCAATTTAGCAAGACATGCACTCCAAATAAAAGTTTAAAAGGCCCGAGAGTATAGTTCAGAGCTGCCTGGATTCAATCCCTAGTATGACAGGAAGGAAGGAAGGAAGGAAGGAAGGAAGGAAGGAAGGAAGGAAGGAAGGAAGGAGGGGATTTATCTCTGCAGCCTAAGCGCCTGCCTGGCAAGTGTGAGGTTGTGAGT
>RJWT010040350.1:0-12511 GCA_004365215.1 Cuniculus paca
AGCCAAGGACCCCAGCTTAAAACCTACACTGCCCAGCCCTGACAGGAGCTTACCTACTGTCATGATTACGTAAAGCCTACAAGCAGGGAAATGCAACAAAAGTTGGGAACTTCGAACGAGAGCATAAACGGGCCTCCTAGAACCTTCCTGCCATCCTGTCACAAGATGACCAGCCCAGTGCGTCACAGCAATGCAAAACTGCCCCAAAGGTCCCAAGAGGGGGGCGGAGCTTGACCGCCGGAGCGCGGAGACAACCAGCACAGTCGCACTACAACTCCCGAGAGCCCCGGCCGGGGATGAAGACTGGAGGGCGGAGCAAACAGGCGCAGGCGCATTGCAGGCATCTAGTTAGTGGATTCGGTGTTGCACGCCACAGAGAGGCATGACGTCATTTCCGGCCGCAGGTAGTCAGTGCTTCCGGGTCGCGGACACTTTGAGCCTGTATCTGGGTGACTTCTAGGCGGCCTCGGCGCAGTCCGTCCCCTCCCCCTTGCCGCAGTTCTGCGCGCGTTCCTCCTTCCCTGCCCCCTCTAGGTTCTTTTCCCAGCTTCTACCCCCGATCACTTGGATCGACGCGCCGTGGCCCGCAGCTGCATTTGGGAGGTGGGTGAGGTGGCATAGAGAGCCCCGTTTTGCCTCTACCTCCACCTATCCGCTCACCACCTTCGCGCGGGTGTCCACTGTTTTGCCCCTTCCGCCATTTTCCTGCCCACGAAGGTGGACTAATCGCGCTCTGGATCTCGAGAGCTGGTGGCCGCGGGAGGCGAGGGGTTGTTTCTGGGGCGTGCGCGTGGGAGGAATTCGTGGTGACGGGCGCGTGTTGGGGGGTAGCTAGCAGCGCCCTGGAGGAAGGTGGGAGACGGTTTTGATGGGCGGTAAATAGCGCGCGGCAGCGGACAGTCCTAGGCCAGTGAGCATTCATTTCAGGGTTTGTCTTTGGAGTGGCGAGTTTAAAATGGTGATGTCTGGGAGGCCTTGTCAGCCTTGACAGTCTGTAGGAAAGATGCTGGTGGTGGAAAAGAGAGGGATTCATTTGTCTAATACGGTTTTAAAATATAAGTAGTTTATTCAAAAGGCTTCATTCATCCATAAATTCAGTATACCCTATTTCTTTTCCGTAGGAAATTGGCATGTAGTAAGCCTTTGATGATGGCTTGTTTACTAAATGAATTATGGAAGGGCCCAGTTGTCATCCTCTAGCATTTTTTGTTTTCGTGTCGATTTCTTAAAATGAAAAATCATGATCTGATAATGAGCTTTAAAATACAATTATCTGTAATACTGATATCTTAAATCCTGAGGTATGGGTTTTAAAAACCCAACTTAAAAAAAAATAAAAACGTGTATTTTTGGAGTTCTGTGCATCTTTAATCTCATATATTTGTACAGAATAATTTGAAGATTATGTAAGGGTAGGGAGCAAAGCTTGGAAGATAAAATGTTTGCTGTAGAATTTAGGTCATTGAAGGGTATGACGTCTCTGATTTTTTTTTTTCTTCCAGTACTGCTTTATAGGAGAGGTTGCAAAACTGAAAAGAGATTTTTTTCTTTTGGGGAGAATTAACACAAATCATTTAGGATAGATTTCTGAAAGGACCAAGACATAGAATAACGTGAAATAAGCCGGTTTCAAGAGGAAAAATGTCAGTTTTATTGATCTTTTAATATTTTAGTCTTATATTTATGAACTGATAAATACAACAAACACTTCATATTTTTTTCATTTGTTTTCAACTAAGGGACCAAATTTGAATAGTCAGTTGAAATTAATTAGTAGGTTTAATATGTAATTTTTATGTCAGGTACTTCAGATATAGTAATTGTTTAGTAAATATTTTTAATTGCCATGTAGATCAGTAATTTTACTGTTATCTGTATTCCATCATGATGGTTCCTAATACCTAGTGTAAATGTTTTTGATACAGGAAAGATGAATGGGCGGGCTGATTTTCGAGAGCCGAATGCAGAAGTTCCAAGACCAATTCCCCGTAACTATCATATTAAGTATTTATAATTAGAAGCACTTTCTATGTAAAGGAAATTTCATTGCCTGAGTAACAGTAGCAGGTGGGTTGGCTTCATGAGGCAGTCACACAGGGCTCCAGACTTGATTTAATGCTCTGCTGGTGCCATCTTGAAATTCTTAGTGATTTCAGTAAAAGGTTCTGCATTTTGATTTTGCACATGGTCAAGTACATCATGTAGCCAGTTCTGACTAGCTGGTAGTGCTACTGAATTCTGTTTGAAGTCAAAACTTGCTAAAAGTACCACGGGTATAGTTAAGCGGTACTGCGCCTGCCTGGCAAGCGCAGGGTCGTGAGTTCCATCTCACGTGCCAAAAAAAAAAGTTTGCTCGAAATTTACAAGCCAATTGTTTCATTACTTAATTAAAAAAAATGCTGGGTGTCTTTTAATATTTATACTAAGCTAATTTTTTAGTCTTGGTTTTATTATTGGTATTTTATATTTTCCAATTTTCCTTGGTGAAAAGTCATAGGGGCTGATTACATTCCAACAGAGGAAGAAAGAAGAATGTTTGCAGAATGCAACGATGAAAGCTTCTGGTTCAGATGTGAGTTCAGCTTTTTTTATCAGCATGCTTTGATTCAGAATTTGCACCTGAAGTTTTAACCTGAATTTTTATTCGAAGTTAGAGTAACTCCATACAGAAGACATTGTCACACTTTGGCTTAGTATGGCTGTTGCTAAAAGAGCAGTCTTTTTTAAGGAAATAGAGGTATGCTCATTTTAAAGTAGTCGCAGATTTTTTTTGAAAACCATGGGCCAATTTTGTGAATAATAGTAATATTTACTGAGTGTATATGGATTTTATAAAAACAACCCCATGAAGTTGATCACTACTGCCCTTACTTTATAGATGAAGGCATTGAGGTTTAGAGATGTTAAATAAATTAACTAGTGTTACAGAGCTGGTAAGTCATGATGTTGAAATGTGAAACCAGGTCTGTCTGAAACAGAAACTCCTGATTTTAATAGTTATAATCACTATATAATAAAAACTGGTTAGTTCTCATTTTATTATTGTCAAATGTTATACTACCAACTCCTGATTTCTGTCTAGAAAGCTTATATATCAAGATTTTATTTTTTTGAAAACTATTGAAAGAAATACATAAAATGAAGTCTTTTTTTTTTTTTATGCAGTCATTTAAACAAAACCTAATATTGCTTCACCTGAAAACTGTAGTCTGTCACATAGTTGATGTGGTAATTGGAACAGAAGGGATGAGTAAAATTTTAAAGTGCAAGGAAGCAAATTGATAAGGAAGGTATATCTTTTTGACAGTCAGCCCAGTATATATACTTACAATGTACTGGCTACTTTTCTTGGAAGACCAGTTTCACAAGATAGTCTTTGTCCTGATGTAGCTGAAACAAAGCTAACACATGAAACATACAGAGAAGTAAGAATTGTAAGAGATAATTGTAATTAAGCAAAGGCAGAATCTACAATAACTTAATCATTGTTAGAGCCTTAAGACTGAACTGATGGAGCAGAAATCTTTCTGGAGCATAAAAAAATAAAGCAGTAGTGAGGAACTAAAAATTTGACTTAATGTAATTTTTAGGTTCTTGTGCAGTGGGAATAATATAAGTTTGTTTTCAGAGTATGATTAAGTGTGCATTGTGGGTTAGAAAAATGTGAAGTACTTGGAGAGATCTTTTCTGAGCTTTTGGTGGTAACTGAGGCTTATAGTTATTGGAAAGTAGTTGACTGCATTGCTATTTGGACTTGCAAAAGTGGGCTGGTAATGGACATGTTAGAGGCATTTCAGAAAGACTGACTAATGGGGAATGAAGGAGAAGAGTCAGGTAATGCCTTTGAGATACTTCAGTTGATGACATTGCTGATTAAAAGGAATGGTTAGAATTTTTTGTTTGTAGGAAGAAACAAATTTAGTATGATCGTTTTGCATTCGTGGTGGAACAAATTATTTTCACATCTTGATTGACATAGGATTAAGAAAAAGACAAGTCTGGTGATAGTTTGGAATTGTAATGTTAGGCTGATGGTTATATAAATACTGTAATATCCAGGTTTATTTTGGGCTGATAAATTTATGTCATTGTTTAACATTCTACACAGCTATAATCTTTTTTAAAAGTACATTAAAAGGCATTGATCTATAGGCAGGATTTCTATGTATTTCTGTCTTAATAGTAGGACATGTGGTATATGAACTGTAAGAAATAAGTAATTTTCATGTATTGAAAAGCTTAATCTCAAATTGAAGATGTAAAAAGCATGTAGTAAGGACAGGCTGAAAAAAACAGCTTGTTAATTGTATATTATATATGGTTTACTAGAAAATTACAGTCAAAAATTAACAACTAGCAGCAGTTACAGAAGCATTTGACTTTTTTTTTTGGTACCAGGGATCGAACTCATAACCTCACGCTCGCCAGGCAGGTGCTTACAACTTTTTTTATCTTTTGGTGGTACTGGGGATTAAATGTTAGGCTTTCGCACTGAGCTAGATCCCCAATGGTTTCTTTATTTTGAGACAGAATCTCTTTAAGTTGTTACTGTGTGCAGGCTGAGCTTGAATTTGTGTTCCTCCTGTCTTAGCCTCAGAGTGCTGGGATGACAGACATGCAACACTATGCCTCGCCAGTAATTGAATTAAAGCAGAAATAACCTAGTTGTCGTATAACATCAGACATTCAATGCATGTGAAACTAGCTGTAACCAGATGGTAGGAAATTCAGCATATAATTATCAAGAACTTGATAGACACGTGTTAGGAAATTTTGTATTTTAACATTTGTATGTTCAAGTAAGGTTCAAATAAGGTAGTATATGACATTTCCATATTATGTAAATGAATAATGGAATTGATATTACTCTGGAGAATAGCAACTTGGGGCTGTTAACGAGAAAAGGATAGTGAGGAAAGCAGGAATATATAGAAAAGTACCAATGGTAATTTTTATACCTTTTTGAGATCTGTTAAATATATTCATCTTGATTTAAAATTAGACTTGTTGATTTATACTTTTTTCTTTATTATTGTAAAGTATAACTATGAAGGTATCTTTATTTCCAGTTATTTAAAATTGTAGCCTTACGTACTGCCCCAAAACCAGTGTGTCTGCTCAAACACACACAAGTAATGAAAAAAATCAGTGCATAAAAGATCAACTTAGTTGCATTTTATATTAGTTCTTAATTGCATATTGCAGTAGTTTTTGGCCTCTGGAATTATTGAAAAGTCATATCTGATTTGTATCAGTTTTAGATTGTATGAAAATATTTTCATATATGTATACCATTGGGCTTCAAATGGAAAGTATGATCAAAGAGACCATGGACTTGACCTTGTCTGACTATCTGAATTCAAATCCCAGATACTAGCTGTGAGGTTTTGTACAATTCCTGTGTATGTTCTTGTTTCCTTATCTATAAAACAGGCATAATAACTGCCTATCACATGAAATTGTTATGGGGATTAAGTCAGTTAATTCAATTTAATTATCTAAATGTTGGCTATCTTTATTAAATGGCTGTTGATGCTATTGTGATTATGAAATAAAAGTTCCTATTAAAAATTGTGAATTTTGAGTATCATTTTATTGGGAGAGGAGAAGAGTGCAAGGAATTGTAGGGATCCTTATATTAGGTATAGTTGGGACTGTGGTCATAATACACAGTAGGTTTTGGTCAGCAGTGGTTTTGATTTGCCTAAGGAAACGTTGCATTATATTAACAGACTGAAATAGGAGTCACATAATATAATGGACGCCCTTACATGGATGTAAGATTTGGGTTCTGATTGAGCTGTACTACAAATTAACCATTCATGTGACCTTGTAGATATCACTCTTCTTATTGAGAGGACTAACTAACCTTTGATGTCTTTCAATTTTACCATATCTTTCAATGTGACATAAGATAGAATATATGAGTTAGGCCTAAACATTATTTATTTTTTTTTTTGCGGCACCGGAGATTGAACTCACAACCTTGTGCTTGCCAGGCAGGTGCTTAGGCTGCTGAGCTAGATCCCTGGCCCAACATTATTGTTTTATAGCATGAGAAGTTAAGAGGTATGTGCAAACAGGGGTGAATGGAAGAACCAGTACTAGAATCTCCTTAACCTGATTGTTGCCCTTTGCATTAACTGAAGAAACATTATCCGTTGTAGAGATGGCTAACTAACTTATATAATTCTTCAGTGCTATGTGTTGCAATCCTTGAACCAAGCTGAACTTATGCTGTAATTTAAAGGGATTTGTCCTTTGAAAAACCTTAAGTCATAATACATGAAGACATCTAACCAGCCAGCATTAAAGAAACCATTTTCCCAACCAAGGTAAAATCTGTTAGTAAGTAGAATAGTAAGGAATTGAACCTTAGGGTTTCTGCACATTGTGCCTAATGGTGGATCCCTATGCCAAAGTTAATGGATTTTAATCATGAAGTTTCTCTAACAATTCAAATGTGTCAGTTATTTCCGTGCTTAAATTGCCCACATATAGTTTAAACCAGAGTTGAGCAAACTACGGACCATGGAGCAAATCTTTTTGTATGCAGTGAACTAACAAAATGGTTTTTACATTTTGAAGTGATTAAGGAAAAAGAAAGGAGGAAGACTATTTCATATACAAATTACATAACATTAGCATTTTTACATCCATAAATAAAATTTTACTGGAACACAACTATGTTCATTTGTATATTGGCTATGGATGTTTCTGCCATAAAACAGGAGTTGAGTAGTTAGGGCAAAGGCTGAATGGACCACAAAGCCCCGGTATTTATCATCTTCTCTTTATTTATTTATTTTTTTTTTTTGCGGCACCGGGGATTGAACTCACAATCTTGCGCTTGCTGGGCAGGCGCTTAGACCGCTGAGCTAGATCCCCAGCCCTGTTTTTGAGACAGGGTCTCACTGTGCGGTTCAGGCTGGCCTTGAGCTCACTTTGTAGCCCAGGCTGGTCTCGAACTCACAACGATCCGCCTGTCTCAGCCTCCCGAGTGCTGGGATTACAGGCGTGAGCCACCACGCCTGGCTTCATCTTCTCTTTATAAAGCAGATTGTCAACCCGTTTAGGAACAGCATTGTTCACTGTGGTAGCCACTGACCGCATGTAGCTATTTAATTTACAGTGAAAGGATATAAAGCAAAATCAAGAAAAGAGCATTAGGTGAAGTCCAGAGGAAGCCAGGCAACAGCCTCCAAGGGTCTTCTAGTGGAGCACCACACAAAGGATATTTTTAATTTGCCACCTAGTAACAACTCTTATTAAATGTTATCTTGTCATGGAACCTCATTAGAAACTCAGTGTCAGGGATATTTTTATTGAGGACTGGTCCTGTAGGCGCTGTCAGCCTAATGAGTACCTAAATACCAGACTCCGAGATGAAAAGCAGGTATTCAGTGTGAATTGTGTTTGTAGTGAGCCACTTTTGTCTATGTAGGAACTGTTTACTAGTCAAGTGCTCAGACCAAGTTGCTTGCCACATTGGTCAGCTAATTAGCAACTCCCATCCTTGTAGAAAATTGTTACTGCTTGTGTAGAGAAGAGTGATTCATAGCTGTTTTTAAGTTGTCTCTTTGAAGTTGTGATGAGAGCTTTGGATTTTTATACTCTGGTTTAATAGGCATACACACAGTATTTTTATGTAGTTTTAAGAAATATTTAACATACACTTTTTTAGTTTGCCCTAGGCACCATGTGATTATAGTCAAATGTATTTTGGTTCAGTGTAATAGAGTTTAAAAGCTTGAGATCTGGTATTAGATATCATTAGATTCTGAGACCTGCCATTGAACCAGCTGTATGGCCTTAAGCAAGTTTCTTAACATGTCTAAGCCTCAGTGTCCTTATCTTTAAGATGGTGATATTATCTACCTTGTAAATACTGTGATCAAAAGTAAATAAGACAGTGCACACAAGGCACTTAGCATGCTGCATGGACTTCAGTAATTACTCAGTAGTAGCCTTATTTGTAATTTGCTTCTAGGCTGTCTTGTATTCTCTTTTTTTCCCTCCTTTGTCTAGCTTCAGAAGTGGCTTTTAGTCAGTGTTGTCTTATTGATTATTAGTGTATTGCTACCTCTTTTGGAACATAAATCTAGGTGGTTCTTGAATTATGTCGTTTAATATTTTGTAATGTTTTTAATTTAAAATGCTCTTAAGTTTTTAATCATTGTGTATACAGTACAGCTTTTAAGATGAAACAGTCTCTTCTAAATATCTTAGTTGTAAAATTTATTCCTAGATGGTTTCAATGATATTTATTCCCTAATGAACTCAAGATGCAATATTTTCCTTTTATTAATATTGACAAGTCTTTTTCCTCCTATAGCTGTGCCTTTGGCTGCCACAAGTATGTTGATTACGCAAGGACTAATTAGTAAAGGTAAATATTTAAACTTTGAATTTAGTTTTTTGGATATCATGTGTATTTCTGTGATTCTTAAATAAGGAATGATTGTCTTATTAAGTGTGATCATTGGTGAATTTCTCCAGTGTTAGAAAAGTTTTGTCTGTCACTAATCGATTATTTTGATTTGAGAATTTGTTGCTGTCCTGCACACAGCATCATTAATAATCTGCAAAAGCAAAAAAATAAAGTAAACTTGTGGATCGTTTCCAGGTAGAGCAACAAACCTAGTGTATGTGAGTGACTCAGCAGCTACACTCTGTTAGAAATGCAAACTCATCAGCCCCATTCCAGACCGAGTTAGTCAGAATCCCTGAGGTGAAGTTCTGGCATCTGTGTTTTAACAAACCCTGGTGATTTTTGGGCATTGGTTTAAAGTCCAGTAGCCGCCAGGTATAGTGGTGCACACCTGTAATCCCAGCACTCTGGTAAGCTAGAGCAGGAGAATCACAAGGTCAAAGTCCTACCTGGACAACTTAGTGTGAGACCTTATCTTAGACTAAAAATAATAAAATCCTTAAAAACTCAAAAAATAACAAATGCTGCCAAGGGTATGGGGAAAAAGAAACCCTTCTATATTGTCGAAGTGTAAACTAGTACAACCACTATGGAAATCAGTAAAGAGCTTCCTCAGAAAACTAAAATTAGAAATTCCAGTTTCTCAGCTATTTCCCTTCTAGGTTTTTTCCTTAAAGAGTTAAAAACATCCTATTATAGTGATGCATGCATACCCATGTTTATAGGTCCACAACTTATAATAGCTAAATCTTGGAAGCAATCTGTATGTCCATCTGCAAGTGAATGTATAAATAAACAATGGTATATACACGCAGTGGAGTATTACTCAGCCCTAAAGGACAAATTTGAGTCATTTGTAGGAAAATAGATGCACTTTGAGACCCTAAAGCTTAGTGAAATAAATACAGAGACTTTCATAGTGTGATCACTATTTAAGTATAATTTAAAGCGAAAAATAAAAGAGGAAACAAGAAGGTGGGTCTTTTTGCAAATAAATGGTAGGGGAATCTTGAGATGGAAGGAGAGAAGGAGAAAGGCAAGTAAGGATTAAAATGCAATACCAACTCTCCAAGGCAAATGTATTCACTATGTATCAAATACATGTTTTTTTTTAATGTTTTAATTTTTTTTTAAATTTTAAAGGGAGTAAAACGAAACAAAACAAAACAGCGATAGGCCAGTAGGAAATCCACAATCATTACTATATTGCATATCGTTATACTCAGGTTACTCAGACTACCTGCCCCAGGTTTGCAAAGTCAGTCAGACTATAAATGTCAGTTTCCTTTCCTACTTCAGTTATTATCATCTCAGCCTATGTCGAGTCCGGTTTGTATTAATTGTTTATAAGGGCACTGGAGCCACACCTTTGTGTGAAGGCCCTGTACCTCAGTGTGAAGACTAATAGCTTCCTAAACCAACATCACCTGGGAGTTGAGGGTGAGGATGAATTAGCATTTAAAAAATAATTAGAATCTCAGGGAACCAGCAAATAATCTCTCTCTCTTTTTTTTTTTTTTTTTTGTGGCACTGGGGATTGAACTCATGACCTTGCGCTTGCTAGGCAGACACGTAGGCCACTGAGCTAGATCCCTGGCCCTAATAATCTCTTTTTTTATTAAGTCTCCAAAGAGATTTTCTTGTCCTAAATTTTAATGGCTTGACTAGTATAGCATATTCATGTGAATTAAGTATTATCAGTTTCTGTGTCTTAAAATTTGGTGGTTCAGGCAGTGCTCAGCACATGTACTTAAGTGTACTGTCTGTCTAGTGTATCCTATGTTTGGGACGATATCCCAGAAAAGGGAATCTTAAAACATGGAAAGAACTCAAGGTGTACATGTACTTACATGTCTTTTTTCAACTGAGATGTTTTATAGACCAGGTTTATGCCATATTGTGAACAAAACTTTAAATCACATTACTTTGTAGGAAAAACTGGCACAATCGAGAAATTATAGTGTTCATTATTGTTGTGCCTGTTTATTGTAATTTTGTCATTTACTGATATTTAGATCTAGGTATGGGAGGGTTACAAAAGAAATTTAGGAGCTGGTAGTCAATGCAAACACATACTGAAGATGATAGAAAATTTAAATAATAAGCTACTAAATTGTAAAATACTCAGAATTGTAGATAAAGATCTTTCAAAGAGGAAAAGTCCATAGGATTGGTATAATTAAGGATGTGAAAAGAATCATATGTGTTATGTACATGTACCAGTTCCACATAATTAATCATATACTGCAAATGTACTAATAAAAGTTTTTTTAAAAGGGGTGTTTGGTTGTTTTTTTTTTTTTTGCGGCACCAGGGATCGAACTAATGACCTTGTGCTTCCCAGGCAGGTGCTTAGGCCACTGAGCTAAATCCCCGGCCCTTGTCTTTTTGAGACAGAGTCTCACTATGCAGTTCAGTCTGACCTTGAGCTCACTTTGTAGCCCAGGCTGGTCTCGAACTCAAGCAATGATCCTCCTGTCTCAGCCTACCGAGTGCTGGGATTACAGTTGTATGCCACCAGGCCTGGCTAAAAGGGGTGTTTTTTGAGAGGAGTAGATTTCTAATGGATACACAGGATTTAGATTAAAACGAATGGTTTAATTCATGTGAATTAAGTATTATCCGGAGGAGGAATCTGGTGATTATGACAATAAGCATGGCTATTTGAGGGGGTCGCTGAGAAGACTGACACAAACAGAGGCAAAATCATGCAAGGAGTGAAAACATAGACCAGCTAAGATTGAACCAGGAAAAATTATAATTTGGAAAAGGGACATGAAAGAGAAAGTTTTGGAGGTTTGGGGTTTACATGAAGTTAAAGATTTTGGACGACTTGGCAATAAGGTAGAAGCTAGAGACTTGAAAAGAATTGCGAATCTACCAAGACACGCTGCATTTAATCCAAATACCTGGCATTTTGTGTTTATCTGCAGTGAATCATACTCAATGTGGTCTTAACTGTTACCTGTTTGTTCTTGATTTATCAAAAAAGAACAGGGAACATTGAAAATAGAAAATCCTTTTTTATATGAGTTTCAGCAGCCTCTGCCTCAATTTTAAAGCCAGGCTTCATGAAGGAATGCTTCACTTTTTGCTACTTTTAACCCCATCTGCCCTAGATTATCCATGAATTTTTTCATTTATTGAAACTTCTTAAAAGACTACTAACACAGCATCCTTGCTGCTTAAAATTGATGCAGTTTTGGCTGGGGATTTAGCTCAGCGGCCTAAACGCCTGCCTGGCAAGCGTGAGGTTGTGAGTTCGATCCCCGATGCCACAAAAAAAAAAAAAAATTGATGCAGTTTTTATTCTTGATCAACATTATACAACCTCTACCATTTCTTTTTTTTTCCCTCCCTTCCTGTGGATTGAACTGAGAATTAGCCCTTTTTATTTTTGTTTTGAGACAGTGTCTTGCTAAGTTGCCCAGGCTGGCCTTGAACTTGTGAGCCTTCTGTCCCAGCCTTCTGAGTAGTGGGATTGCACAGGTGTACCACCATGCCCAACTTCTAATTGTTTTTTTTTTCTTCTTTTTTTTTGCTTTTGGTTCCCCACCCCTTCCCAATTGTTGAATCATTCTTTTCATTTCACATCTGTAATTGCGTAGTCCTAGAATTTCCCTCCTGCTTCAGGCAGTGCTTCCATTTCCATGTTTTTTGAGTATGTGATATGTATGACGCTGTTTACAGCACTAAAGACAAATTCATGACATCTTGGCTTAGATCTTCATTTATTGGTCTTCTTTCTCTGCTTCTATTAGAAATATTGGTGGTCTTTGCAGTCCTGCTTTGGGTCTTAGTTTTCAGTCTGTACTTTTTTTTAGGGAGTGGGGGATGGTACTGGAGATTGAACCCAGAGCCTATACCATAAAGCCGTGCCTTCAGCCCAATTTTGTCTACTTTCATCTACAGTAGTATGGGCTCTAGTTACCATAGGCACTGTATTAGTCACTTTTCCATTGCTGGCATAAAATACTTGACATCCACCATTTAAAGGAAGAGGTTTATTTTGGCTCAAGATTTCAAAGGTTTCAGTCTGTGATCTGCTGGCTCCAAGGGAGAAGCACAATGATGGAAGAG
>RJWT010040351.1:0-12507 GCA_004365215.1 Cuniculus paca
TTCTCTGTCCTCTGCAGCCTCAGGTGCTGGAGGCTCCTCCAAGGGGGGCCCACGCGAATGCTGAGTGTCCCATAAGCACAGCACTGCCATTGTACGTGGAGGGACATTTTTTCCGTGTGACATTTTTTCTGTGTTGAGAAACCATTCTCTCTCTGCTCAGTCTTGCTGCTTGCAGGCACTGTAGTGCTATTGTTTTCAGGATGTTTTGTCCCTCCCTTTTCTGCTTTCAGCTCCTCTGAATTCCTTGCTTGCATGTAGCTCACTTGCTGTGCCTGGTAGGAGGCTTACAGCGATTTAAGTCTATCCCATCAGCCGGGCCATCACTGAAGGGCTGGCCCCCTCCCTTACTTAGTCCAGCATGGGAAATGGGTATGGAGTGGGGGTGAGATGTCATGATCTAGGAATGGTCTGGTTTCCCCTCACATTTCCCCTAGACACTGGATTTTGGTTCAGCTAGATTCTCTTTCATTTATCTTCTGTATCAGACCATCTGTCTGCCTGTCTCTGTCTGTCTGTCTCTCTCTCTGTCCTTAGAGTACCTGCTTTTCTCCAATTCCAGTTTGGAGACTCTCACCCTTGTGGTTGCTCCCCTAGGCACCCACTTTCTCTCCTACTTTTCCTATTTAATCTAGAGGAGTAAGCAACAGGGCACTGAAATGTATATATGATGCTCTGAAGTAGCTGGTAAATAACATTTATAAATTCAAAATGTCTTCTGAAAAAAAGGGGGAAAATAAAGAGTATTGTGGGTGCAAACCACCATCATCTTTTAGTAAGTTTTTCAACAGGCAGTAACAGTCTATAAAATTTAACATGTAAGACTATCATGTACTCACAAAGAGGGAGCAGCTCCTTCGGTGGAAACTAGGAAAAGGGTGAACACTCAAATTGCTAGGCTGACTTAACAGATAAGTCAGTGAACTTCAGTTAAAAGCAACAGTTCTGCAATGCTTAAGGACCTGCAGGGTGGACATCATTATTCCAGTATGTAAACTGATGGTATAATGGTCATGAAGACGAGTCTAATAAATATCATATTCTCTCAGCTGGGTGTGTTAGGGCTGAGTAGACAGGACAGTCTTGCTTAGGAGTTTCCAAACAAGAAACAAAAATCTTTTGCTTACTTGACTCTGTGACTTTCAGGACCAATTCAGACACTGGAAAAATGGAGGTGTCTATAAAATTCATGACATCTATAAATGACATCATATGACATCTGTAAAAATCCTAATTCAGTTTCAAAACCCAGAGTAAATGATACATCATTCTGTTTAACTTTTCCTCATTTTGAATATTTATACTGCATCTCCTGTCATTCTTCCTTTCTTTCCTTTTCTCCTTCTTTTACATCATCTGGTCCCCCAAATCCCATCAGATATTTCAATTTCTCATTTTGGTGAATTTTAGCATAGTATAAATATTTTGTTAGCAGGTGAACTAAATAAATACATAAAAGTGTTTCTTTGTGGGCTTTAATGGTGGAGAAGAGAAACTCTCTGGGATAGGTAAAAACTACATATGGTGTTTCCTTGAAACTAATACCTAAGCAAAGAATAAGCCCTACCATGATATTTAAGGATGCTCGTAATTATAAGCCCTACCCCCAAAATAAGTCCCAGTTAAGGCTGTTCAGTGGACTCATGAACTTAGTTCCTATTGCAACACATGATGGACATAATGAATTATAAAATATTATTAATCTATAATTAATATAAATACATAATATTGATATTAATACTTAAATAATATAAAATATAATTAAGTATTTGTAAGTATCAAAGTGGGTACCTTTGGACAAAAGGTAAATTCCTATGCAAATAGATGAACCTGAGACTTAAGAACCAAATGACCAGAGTACAGACACAATGGACAAATAATGTGCGTAGTTGATAATGAGTGGACATCATTGTGTCTAACATGAATCTTCATAATTCATTATTCATGTGTTGCAACAGACATGCTTAATGCACTCATGCGTGTGGACCATCATTCTTAACTGTCATCGTTTTTGCTGCCACTCCTGTTTCCTAAGCCTTCAATTAACACTTGATTTAATGGAAACCTTGTGAAGCCCAGTCTGCAAGAGATTGTGACTTGGGTGAAGACATCATGGATTAAAGTCCCTGATAGCTGTGTTGCTAATGCACTACACGTGGGCTACATGGACAAGAAGTGCTTATTTAAGGGGAGCTCCATTGCTGGAGACTCGGGCCAGTGTTTCCATGGATGGAGTCACGAGAAATACAGGCTGAAACTTGGGATTTGGAGAGTTACGACCATGTTCCAGAAGATAATGACATGGCTGCATTTAAATAAATGTAGATATCTGTATGTGAATAAATGTAGACTGTTGCACATGAAAAAAATAAGACGTCCCCTGAAAATAAGCCCTACTGCAGCATGTGGAGCAAAAATTAATATAAGATATAGTCTTATTTTCAGAGAAATACAGTAATAGGCTGTAAATGTAGGTTAATGAAAGCAAGAGCAGGGGATTATAAATCAATCCTTAGGGCCTTAAGAAGACAGAGGAAGTGTACTAAGAATTGGCAAAAGAATTTAGGATCTGTATTTAAGTGAAAGACTATGCCCGGGGGTCAGGAAAGCTAAGATAGCAGGGACAATGAGTTTCAACCATTATTTTAAGAAGTATAGTCTCACTGCTCACAAAATTCAATCTTCAACAGACTAAAATTGTCCAAATAGTTTTTAAAGACACTACTGGAGCAAAACTGATTATCTCACCATATGCCATCCTACAGATTTAGAGTGGCTAACCTACATTTTAGATGGAATGTTTCTTTTTCAAAATGTATTAAATGCTCTAATAGTTAACATATCCCACCATTACTAAAGATAAGGTGAAGAGAAACTGTTTTGAAACTAATTTATATTGCACAGCTATTTGTTCTTGAACTAAGGCCCAGATTTTCTTTTATCTAAGTTGCCATTATTAACACTGCTAAAGTATTAGAAGAAAAACAGTGAGGTTATTTCACAATTTCCTAGGAATTCAGATTTTCCAGCTTACAGTCACAGTAGCATTCTTTCTAATAATCTAGTTAGAAAATAAGTGGTTTAATATGCTAAGTAGAACTTTTTTCTTAGGTAGTTCACTTTTTTCTTCATATACTCTATGACATTGTTAGAATCTTATGTACATAAACCTATTCTATTTTTCCCCGAAAGTAATAATTAATGTACATGTGCATTTGATTAAAGAATAAAGAGATCTAAATTTGCTACCAAAAAGTATTTCTATCACGAAAAGTGAATATAGGGTAATTAATGTAAGTTTGTTTTATGATTTGTGAAAACTGTACTAATGTCTAGAGAGTCAAATGCTGGTTTTTAATTTTTTCCTGCCAAGTTAGTAGTTACTCTATATTCTGTTGCTATGCAGTAATGTAAAAAAATAGTTTATAGTATTAGAGTAGCTTAAGAAGAAAAGTTTAAGACTATTTATTGACAAATATTTTTGAAATAGACCATATAGAATTTTCTTTTAATAAAATCACATAAGATTATTTTCAAATTTACTTGAAAAAAATTGGCAGCTATTAGAATATAAGAAAGGAATACTACATTTAGACTCATGGTTTATATATTTATTTAAATTTTTGATTTTGTAAGATCCTATAAAAATTTTAAACATAAATACAAATTTTTATGATTCTAGAAACTAATAAGGTACTAACTTTAAAAAATAGTCATTATAAAAAAACTTCAGCCTTCAAAACAGATTTCTCATTCTTATTTTTTTCCTTAACTAGGTTGTAGTTGACCTTTTTGCTTAGGCAACAAGAAATTTCATAACTAAGACAAACTTTTCCCAGTGATTTATATTTGTTTCAAAATAACATAGTTCTCTCTGTAGACAAAGTGAATTTATAAACTTTCACGAATTTATTCACTGCTTGGAAATGTCTTATAATACTCAAGTCAGAGGTACATTCAAGCACTGTATCTTTTGTATTACATATGAAATCTGTAACTAAAATGTATAAAATTTATTTATATACCTTCATTTTCATTAAGAGAACAGAATTCTACAATAGGATATTTTCCTCATGATTCTGTATTTTATAATTTAAATACAAAATTAAAATAAGCCTACTTAATGTATTAATGTCTGAAACACATACATTTGGCAGTATAATTTAGCTTTCAGAATCAGAAATAATCCCAAAGGATTTTAAAACATAGACAGAAAGAAACAATGATTCTGGTGTCACACAATGCTGCACATTTGGTGTTTAACAAAAGGACCAGCATGACAGGGCTCATGTTCAAATTTTCAGCTAGTGGAGTCCTTCCTCTTCCTATACTCCAGATAACATCTACCTTTATAGGTCTTCCTTTAAAGAAAATTATTTTAAAAACCTCATCTGCCTAACTGCTACATAAGGTCAAAAAATTAGACTAGTGGGCAGAATGGTAGCAGTGCTCTTTAACAAAGACAAAGTGGCAGGAAAGATATGGGATTGTGCTATACTTGATGTAACTTTTACACGTGCTCTAGTACTATACTTCCGGTCCTGGAGCTCTGTAAGATTCCACAGAACTACCCTCTGGTCCAGTGGAAACACACTGCATGATGTCTGCTTAACCAGCGATGGTGACACATGGAAAAATTACTAGACCAGACTAATATAAGAAGTGTCTTTTCTTCAAACATCACTTTTCTGTTATCCATAAGAAATATTCCAAATTCACAAGTGTATAATTTTGTGTTTAGACATTTCTAAATTGTTATAAGGTATGATGGCTGAAGATTTTAAAAGACTGTAATACATTATACTCATTGTTAAAACTATTTGAATTAAGGTAGCTAAAAGAATTAATCATGTAGCATAACCATAAAAAGGTTATTTTACCAAGGTGCTTAAAGATAAATGACAAATTTTAGAATATATGAGTGCAGGAAGCTTGATGGAGAAATCTGTGTACTATCTCAGAACTGTATTTCTTGTGGGAAGAGAGAATCTAACATCTAAAGCAATCAAGGTATTCTTTGAAATCATTTGCTATTTCTTGAGCTTAATATCTGAAGTTTTTAAGTATTCATTATGTCTAGTCAGATGTGAAAATGAAAATAAATGGTATTGTTCCACAGACTTAAAATCACAGCAGTACAAAACTCTTCAGTATAATCCAGTTTTAATTTTCTTAGTAGCTTCTGTCAATGAAAATATCCTTAAAGATATATATATCTTTAAAGAAGAGCCTAAGGAATCAAAACAATTGCAGAGCAAAAGGATATTCTTTCTCATGCTATAGAAAAATTACTTACCTTTGTGGAATGTAGAACATATGCTGAGGAGGTGGTTTATAAAGGATTCCTTCATACACAGGCCAGAGCCCACTTAAAATTCTGAAGAGAGAGCTTTTTCCGCAACCATTGGGACCAGTTATCAAAAGATGCATTCCTTCTTGTACCTAACATCAAAAATAAAATTACAAACTACAATACTTACAGATAATTTTATTTGACAGCATTTAAAAGTGATTCAATTTTCTAAACAGCATTCAGTCACATGATCACCTTGGATGAACAAGAAATCAAAGAAAAATACAGTACTGGGGCAGGCACATCAAGTTTGGCTTTGACAATTCTTCAAGGCCCAAAACATCATAAAATAACTTAATTACAAAGAAAATGGATCCTCTTAGAATAAGCACTGGCTTGAGGTATTGTTATCACATATACACACATATAAAGAAATAGAACCACACGGCAAATAAGACAAATTGTAAAATTTAAATATATTAAAGTTTAGTATATTTAGATTAATATTGACTTCATTTACAGTGACTTAAAGTATAACTGAAAGGCAATGATGCTATAAAGCACAGTTAAAGAGCCAGCTTTAGCAGTCTGAAATGCTATGGAAACCACAAAAACGTGTAATCAATGAGAGAAAATGACTCTAATTCTGCTTTATTCACAGATGTAGAAAATATATTTAAAACTGACAGAAAAGCAAGAACTGCAATTTAGTTTTATGTCTAAGGTTGAATTACAATATAATATCAGCCATCTGTATGCACAGGTTCCATTTCAAAGGATTCAAATATCCGTGGATTAAAAATATTTGAGGCAAAACTGCACCTGCACTGAATATGTACAGACTTCTTTCTGTGTACCATTTCACTTAAAGGACTTGAATGTCCACTGATTTTGGTATCTGCAGGTGGTGCTGCAATGGTCCCTCCAGGATACTGAGGGACAACAGTATCGGCACAGAAAATGTATCTTATGTATATACATAAATATTCCATGTATGTAGTGTTCATCGATAAAACAGAAGTTATTTATCTCCTGTCCACTGGAGACTTCCTTTTATCTTCTATATTATTTATGATTTGAACAGTTAAATTTCATGAGTTTCCATTTCATGCAATAGGAAGGAAGACTTGCCTTACTATGATATTTAAAGGGTAGTGTAAAGAACAAGAAAGAGCAGCGCATTGAAATTTTCACTTATATCTCCTAAGAACAAATAATATTTTATAATAATATAAAAATGAATACATTTAGAAACCACAAGAGGCAGAAATCTACAGGACATCTACAAATGTAACTCTGTATTCAATGGATACAAATATCCAAGTGTCAATGATGTAGAACATACGATATTGAAACCTCAGAGATGAAAGAGTGTTATATTGCTAGTATCCCATGAAAATCCTGGGATGAACCTGGAAAGAATTAAATTTAAGATTTTCTTGTGCTCTTTCATTAGAGGTGATTGAAGAAATTTAAATTTGTAGAAGCATAAATACTTTCAATGATTTTTTAAAGGTATCTGCGACAATGAGAAGCACATTCTCAAAATTATTTTAATAAAGTCTTTTCTATTAGGAATTTGCAGAAATTTAATACTTTTTGAAGTGGCAATTAAAAACTTTTTACATTCATATTTTCTCAGCATAGGTTATCTAATGACTGTAAATAATGAGTTCTGGAGAAAAAGAATTCTCGCACATTGAATTTTCTTCCGCCAATTATATTTCTAATTTTGAAGGCCAACAAAAGGATGAAAATCTCTTATAGAAACCTACTTATTTTTCAATCAATGCAGAAAAAATAAAATTTTCTATCATGTTTTAGGTACCTAAGAACTAAAATATAACTTCCTATCTAAGTTAGAAATAAGTACCACAAAGTGCACTATAATAATGTATATCTTTGTAGGACTTCAAAATTTAGAAGATTCTTCCAATAGATTAAGTATTTTTAGTTTATTTTAGAAAAGAAACAGAGCTCTGGATTTGTCCACACACAGTGTGATGCAAGATCCTTCCTGGCTCATAAATGTTATGACTGGGTAATTCACTCCCTTGTGTGGCATGTGCTCCCTTAAACTTCAACACGGCAAAAAAGCATTACCTGCCTGATGTGGGGTATGGGAAGAACGAAAGAAAGAAAAAGAAAAAAAGGGACAGAAAAAAAATTTCACTCTACTTATTTAAATAAATGAGGCAACAAGGATGGATGTTATAATACCTAACTAGACCAAAAGAAAAACTATACAAAAGTCATAAATTACAAATTGCTAAGCTACTGACAGATAAGTAAATAATGATGTATGGCATGAGTATCTAATTTTCTGTGGTTTAGCAGATCTCACCCTCTCCTTCTCACTTCCAGCAACCGATCTCATTTGCAAATGCATCTTTAATAATTAAGTCCAGACTAAGGTCCATTCTAAAATCATTAGTACATGTACTATCATATTTTAAATCTGATTATCAAGTTCAATTTTTGAACTTGTTTGAACTAAGCTCAACTGCCTTTACTACAGTCAAACAAAATGTATGCTTGAATTATGCAATGTTTTAAATCAGGGTTTTAGGTTTTTTTGAACGTTTTACATCTTGGTTTTTCTTGTGCTTCAGGATGTGGGACATTAAATAACAAATTATTCTCAACAAAATTAAAAACTAAATTTGAATCCATGAATGTTAAGATTATTTCTAATAGTGAGTGAGATTAAGTAGGAATTAAAATTAGAGAATGTACAGTAGCAGAATTAAACTTGCTAATTAAACTTGACCTTTGCCCTCATATTTTAATAAGTATGTTACACTGTAATCTTATATTTTTTAGAAATTTCTATAAAAAATTCAAATTTATTTCCAGATGCTAGCTTCTGAGAAAACTTATTATTCCCCAAAGTTACCTTGGATAGGCTCAGGGCACTGTAATTTTGATTTTCAACCTGGTAATAAAGCAGCAGAAGTCAAAATTCTCTTTTTTCTCTGCTTTCTGGGGAAGTAACTGCTTCTGTAATTGAGCCACTGTGCATACCTTTCTTGATTTCCCCTCCTTTCCATATGATCCTCCAAGTATTTAACTTAAGGTACATGAATTCTGAAGTTGTTTTGTATTAGTGTGATGGCAACAATCAGAAGATTCTTGAATATCATCTTACTTTGAAGTTTAGCCTGGAAGCCACCACTTCTCCTGCTGGTGTAACTATGGGAACATTTTCACAAATAATTCCATGATCCACATCAATAACTTTTCCTATAATTAAGAAATAATATCAGTTACAAAAGCTACCCCAAGTTATTGCTAATGAAATAAATTTAATGCAGCATAGTGAGTAAACCTAATTTTAGTAATAAACCAAAAGAAAAATATGAAAATTTATATATGAAGCAATACTTCATGTAAACTTTATATTTTTGTACCTGTTTAGAAAATCTTTCTGAGAAACATGATTTGGTACTAATCTAATATCAACATCATTATGACTGCACAGCTAATTTAATTTGCTATATTCCAGTCATACACTGTACAACTATTCTTCTTCTCTAAATAACCTCCCCTGCAAAAAAAATACAATGTTGCAAAAAAGAGCATTAAGAAGTAGAATAATACATTTAAAACATAATAATAAAAGAAGCTTAAAACATAGGAAATAAAGAATGACACTGGTTCTGATTCTGTTACTTGTAGTTTAAAAGCAAACATTTCATTCTGTCATGAGTTGTTTCTGAATACAGCTCTTGAATTATTTTCTCTAAATAAACATAACAATTATTGATTCTCCTTTTACCCTGTTTAGAATCATGTACCATGTTCATTGTTTTATTGTGATTGACTCTATTCTGTTTTATGTTGTTTGATTGTATTCTTTTCAAAATAAATTCTTTCATTTAAAAAAAAATAAATAAACATAGCATTGCTTTTTTAGAGTAATGTTAGTTGTTAGTCATCACTCTTCAAATTACAATACTAATTTTAGGGCTAGCTACTTAAATTAATGTTGGTTATCAAAAGGTGGCTTCCTTGAAACTATTAAAATCTATTAAAAAAAACAGTTCAACTGATAAAATAGCACTTAAATATAGGGCTCTATTGATAAAATAATGCTGACACAGTTGAGTTTCATACCTTTGATTGCCAATGTGTCACTGAGGGGTAATCCTATATGAGTTTCATTCTTGCTGTGATTTTCGGGTTCTTCAACGGTAGCCGTTCTCTTATAAATGCCTCTTTTTACTTCATCAAAGACCCAAAACATATTGTACACTCGAGCAGTATAGCCTGCTAATTCAGTGATCTAAAATCAATACACAAAGGAAAAATAAAGTTAATATATGCAAGACAGACTTTTAAATCAATATGTAATTATGTAAGCTTCTTGATTTAATGTTAAAGATTCTATTTTATTTTATGAGAAATACATAATACATCTGATAACTAAAACAAATGACAGTAAAAATTTAACCAACAGAGTAATATAGCAAGATGTCAATGTAAGTTTGACTGGATTATAAAACACATAAAATCTATTCATCTTGGTTATGGATCAAAATGAAATGTGATCATTTCAGAATATTATTTATTCTTAAGGATCTTTTACTCAAATTTCTGACTTGGCCCTTGTTCATGTGACAAACCTCACTTCCAGAAAGCTAGAAAGTTTGTAAAAAAACTCAAGGAAATGACAATTCTTTATACTTGGTGTCTTTGTCTTTCTATTTACCATGGAAGATTTTAAGTTAAACAAAAGTACTTTCTCCTTATTTATGAAATGAATGTTTCTGAGCCAAACTGATTGCCAAAATTCCTAATGGGCCAGAGAACTATCTGTGCTAGAGGACAGCAGTTTTGAAAGTGAGCTCAGTGAAAAGCTTCAAATTCTCTTGGTACAAATTCAGCTTTATTTTAAGCCAAATATGATTCATATTGCTAAGGAAAAATATTAGGTATGTGGGCTTTTTTTCTAGGTAAGATTATAAAATGAAATGAGATAAATCTCTGCCTCAGCCTATAAAGTGCCTCCTTGGTCCTATCCTTCCAGCTGTCCAATTTGAGTTAACATCCTGTCATTTTTCTATAAGAAAACACCTTGTTACCAGGGTACTGTGAAAGATGACTCATCTCTTTTCTAGACCATTTTTCTCAATGAAAGAAAAACACAAAAACTGGGAAACTGATACCAATAAACAAGGCATGTCACTAAATTATAATGTGTAACACACCAGTTGTACAAAGAGATTAAAGATAGAGAAGGAAAACACGAACTCTGCATGAATGGCAAAAAGAAGGTAAAGTAGCAAGAAGCTTTTATATGTGATGGGTGAGATTTCATCAATGAAGGCTAGGTAAAGTCTGCTAGATATAGAAGTGATATTCTTAACTAACGCTTATTGAATGCTTAATACGTATTGTCTTAAGTATTCTACATGCATTAGCTTGCAACAACCCTACAAAGTTAGTACTGTCATTATCCCCATTTTACAGACAAGGAGACAAAGACACACACAGGTTAAAGAACTTGGCCGAGGTCAGATAATTTGTAAATGCTGAAACAAGAATGTAAATTTAGGCACTCTGAGTTGAGTCCACAGATGAGGAATTTTTTTTTTACAATTTTAAAACAAATATACTACAGACAAGAAAAATAATAATGAAGAGTTTAGCAGCAAAACAGTTAGGAGATGCTGTACATCTTGATTATACTCAGCAGTTTTTGGTAGAGAAAAGATATGTTTGCAAAATACTAAGTATATCGGTTAATTTATATTTTGCTTGATTTTCATATGGTGTATTTTATTTTAATCAAACTGACAAGAAATGCAAGTACCTCTTTGTATGAAGACATGATTCTTTCAATAGCATCGGCTCCAGAGGCCAATAAATTTCGAGCAGTGGTAAAGGCTTCTGTCCGTTCACTAACCATAGCTTGTTTCTGGCCATCCTCTAGATCTAAAAGCATATTCCAAAACTATTGAGTTATTCCAACTAACTAAATGTCTTCTTTAGTTATACCATTTGATAAATCTGTACCACTCCATGGTATGTCCCCAAAAGAATTAAAGACAATATACTATAGTGATATATTCCCATATTTATTGTGGCCCAATTCACCAAAGCTAAGCTGTGGAAACAGCCTAGATGCCTTTCACCAGGCAAATGGGTAAAGAAAATACGGTATATACATACAATGAAATATTAATCAGCCATACAGAAGAATGAAATCATGTCATTTACAGAAGAATGGATAGAACAGGAGACTGTAATATTAAGAGAAATAAGCCACAATTATAAAGGTAAATATTGCATATGTTCTTTGTACAAGAAACCTGCACACACACAAAGGAGCAAATAAAAAATAAAGGAAAGATGACAGAAAACTAGAAAACAGACCCTGGAGATGGAGAAGGGGATTAAAAGGAGGAGGGAGAAAAGAGAAGAAAGTAATGGGATTGAAAATCACGAAGCTATGCTATATGCATGTATCAATTTACCCAAACATCACTATTCTGTTTTACTAATGAGAATCAATTTAAAAAACAGGGCAGTTAAATGATTTGCTCCATGTCATAGCCTAGTAAGCAAAACAGCCATCATTTGAACCCTAGATAATCTGATTCCAGAGCCCACAGGGTAAGAAAATAAGAAATATTGACAATTGCTTCCACCTAAATGTTTACAACTTGCCAAGGACTATTTCAAAGCACATTAAGTACATTATATATAATTTCATAATGAATCTTAATGGTATAAACTATTATTTTGATTAATAATATAAATAAAGGCCTATAACATTTATGTAATTTTCCCAAGGGTAAGTGACTATTAAATAGCAAAGGAAAATCTGAACAGCAGTTTGATGGGGGTTTTTTAAGACAGGGTCTCGCTGTGTAGCCCAGGCTGGCCTTGAAATTGCAGTGATCTTCCTGTCTCAGCCTCGCGAGTGCTGGGATTATAGGGATGCACCACCATGCTCAGCCTGCTTTTTTCTTTTTTCTATTGCCTTGTTCCTCCTCATCCTACTTTTTCTCCTTTGCTGTTTGCTATTCTCTCAATCTTTCATTTTCCATTTCCCTTTGCCTTAAGGTATAAGTGTTATGAACCTATTCCTTTCAAACATACGAGAAATCTAAGGGATTAAGTGTAAATTAAAGTAGAAGACTAGATTAGAAAATATGGCATGTAATTCCAAGACTTAAACCTCAAAAATACATCATTTTCTCTCTCTCTCT
>RJWT010040352.1:0-12510 GCA_004365215.1 Cuniculus paca
TCATTAAAATTCTAATTCATTTTCCTAACAGGATCTTAATGGTTATGTAAAACTTGGGAAGGCTCTGCTGGTGATTCCTCAGATATTTTTCATCACAAGCTCCTTGCAACTCATAAGGGAGTGCCAAAAACAAGGCACTTTTACCACAAGAGTCACAGCACATGAGCTGTCTCTCCAAAGGCTTAATCACTTCTGCTAGTTTTGCCTGGTTGGTCTCTGTACACCGTGTTGGAAGAGATGTTGATGTTTTGGCCTTGACAATGCTGTTTCCTAACCTCAAGAGTCTGGGAATGCTGAACATTGTACTTCTTCCTCTAAAGGGTCAGAAAATGAATTGACTCATTAATCTGTATTCAAACCAACCTTCCCTAACTGCTTGGGCATAGACCATCATCCTTTCACCACCCATATCTATTAACCCTCTAGAGGACAAAAGGGAAAAGTTAGTCTATGATTGTGGCATACCTGCAATTCAACTGCGTAGCACACATTAAAGGACAGAATAAATGGCAAGTGTTTATTTGCATCTCTCCATCTCATTTTATTTTTCTCTTGCCCTGATCTCCTTTCCCTCCTCTGCCTCTAACATGTTCACACTTGAAATCCAAATTGTTGGTTCAAGACTAAAAGAGTCACAAATGCAAATCCAGACTGATCTACTATTGAACAAATAACCCAAAGCTTTTAAATTCTTGATAGCAAAATATATACTAAATTAGTGGCACCTAATTCAATTTATATTAACCTCTTTCTAACAGTCTCCTTTATCTTCAGTTCCCAGTTTGCTTTAGGATGTCTTTTATTTCTTATCTGTGGCTTCTACTTTCCCACAGACTCTAAAAATGCATTTAGAGTCTGATATGATCAGTGCACATCCTCTGAAATTAAAGCTTCTTTTGATATTGAGTTCAGTATATTTAGAGCAGAAATCAAAGGAGTTAGTCTGGTTACAAAAATTTAAGTCAATAGAGAAGAATTTAATCCACTGTTGTTGGGTTTCATAACCAAATAGAGAACTTGTTTTTGTTCTAAAAACTTTCAAATCAAAATTTCAAAGTACCTCCAAAATCATATTATTTATTTATTGAGTCAATATTCAACAAACATATTTTATGTGCCAGATACAATACTGGATGATGGGGATACAGGCAAAAATAGTTTAGATGCTGCCTTTGCTTTCAACACCTTCTAGTCCAGAAGAGATAACATGTATTAATTTTCCTTTTGAGGGTGTAGTGACGTGATTACAATTGCTAGGAGGAGGAGTGAGTTAAGCCTTGATTGTGGATGAGGAGAGTGGGTGAGGATGTGGTCAGAGAAGGATGATCTGAGAAAGTGGTCTTGAAGTTCACACCCAAGAATAGGTTGAAGGTGGGAAAACTGATAGCAGAAAGGCCTGTCAGAAGGGATTAGTCTAGGCAATTGACCCTGATGATCAGGAAGCAAAGACAGCTGAGAAGATGCAGTATGTTTTAACTCAGTACACTGAGATTGTTATTTAATGTTTAGTGTTTCTGAAAAATTAATGATTCGCTTCCTATTGAAATTTTATACAGTACTGAAATATGCTCAGTAATCTGAGTGATTACCAAATACACACATGATTTGACCCTGTCAGAGGCTTAAAACAGAGGACTTCAGCCACCGAGTACTGCAGTTAATCTAAATTCTTAGGAATTTAACAAAAGGACAACTGACTATTTAATTATAAATAATTGTTACCTGATAATTTAAAAAGATCCACGAAGAATGTATTTCAGGCAACATAGGCTAGTTTTAGTTATATTTTGCAACTGAAAATAATACAGCCCTATTTCTTCAATAATATTTGATCACTTGGCCTAATTCAAAACTAATTTTCTCCTGTATTAATCCAAACCTATAAGATTTTATTTGGTTTTGGTTTTACTACATAATTAAACTACACTAAAAGCTATAATTTAGTACTAGCATATCATTTTATAAATGTTCATGTGAATTATAACGGCAATCTTTGGAGATGGAAAGACATGGCCTATGAGATTTTCCATCCAGCCTTATTCTTTCTTAGATGCTAAGAAAACAAACAAAAAAGAAATAACATACACACTAGACTGCCTACAACATAGCTTGGTCAGCAAAGAAATGAATTTATATAAAGGGAATTAAAGAAGATACATATCCAAGTAATAACTTGATTCTAAAAACCTGTGTAGCCCAAAATCAAGATCAAATAGCATAATCAATTTTCCTATAAGCATTTAGAATTTCTTCATTTCTCTGAGGGAGAGATGTGACAGCAGTTGTGTGCCCGTGTATTTCGAAAAAAAAGTCTATTAAGTAGAAGAGATTGCTAATCACTAAATCAGTTGTGGCAGTGGTCTTTGTTTTCCTATAGTCAGTCAATGGGATATCAGAAAAAAAGAAAAATGAGAAACTGACCAAGTTAATACATGTGATAGAGAACTGAGTAAGAGGCTGTGTGTAAAATTTTTGGATTCTGGGGAGAGATGTTAAGGACAGCAATAGAATACGGTAGTAAGAAAGAAGAAAAAGAGATGGCAAAAGATTTTATTTTATGATATAGAAAGATTTTGAGTTTTTGCCTCTCTCCCAAGTACATTAAAGACTTTTAAATGCTCTTTAATTGTTTTCATTGCTGGATTCATGATTCTTTGAATGTAACACCATCCTTAAGCAAAAGCCCAATAAAACTTGGTTCTCTATGGTTAGAGAAACACTGAAGGTATTGATATTATACCACCCTACAACAGGGATGTACAGAGTAGTAACAGGGTTGTTCTGTGAACACAAGAGTTTAAGATTAATTCAAGTTTCTCTCATATTCTAGAGTTTTCCTCTGCTTGGATTGTTCTCCCTTGCATGCCACATTTTCCTTGGGCCCATGCCTGCTTGGATATTTCTAGGCTTAAACATCTGTTCTGTAGAAAAATTTTTCCTGAACCCACAGTTGCAGTGCTGTGAAAGAGAACCTTCTGCAATTATGAAATGTAAACTTGTGTAGTTCAATATATCACTCATAAGCCACATGTGATCACTGGACAAGGAAGTGAATTTTAAAATTTTGATTTAATTTTAGATAAATTTAAATAGCCTTATGTGGTTACTGGTTACAATACATAAATAAAACTAAACAGAGCCCCTGTTATTTTATTCATTAGTATTTTTCACAACTCCTCTGTAGGAATCAACACATTTGCAAGTATATCATGTTTATAACATTCATTTAATGTCCACCTTTTCCATGCAGTTCTCCAATTCTCAATACATTTTTGGGGAAGGTGGTATTGGGGATTAAAACTAGTGTCCTCTCACCAGATATATCACTAGTCCATTTTTAATTTTAGTTTTAATTTTGATTTTTTGAGACAAGGTCTAAGTTCTTAAATTATCCAAGATTGGCTCAAACTTGCAATTTTCCTACCTCAGCTTCCCGAAGTGCTGAGATTATAGGTGTATACTACCACACCTGACTCAATATTTTAAAGGTACTAAACAGGTCTGTTTCATTTCTCTGTGACATTATATGCCTGACACATACTGCCTGCATAAGGAGCTGTTCACTGACTTATACTTTTAATAGAACATTTCATTATTTTAATCACATGTCTTTTAATCACAACAGATGTTAATCTGTTGGTTACATGAATGCCAAAAGTTGATGTAAGAAATGAAAATACGAGCTGTTTACAAGGTGTGAACTTTCTGGGAAAGTCTATAAAATGCTACCAAAACCATCAAAATTGTGGAAAAATGTGTTTTCCACAGATTTTCATAATACACACACACACACTCACACACATTCATACACATTTGACATAGCTGCCTTCAGAAAAAGTACCTTTATTTTTCTTTAAAGTCTGTACTGGCTGTAAAAATGATATTTTTCTGTAAAAAGAAAGTTTTGATGTAAAACAAATCCACAATTTAGCTCAGGGTACTATAAGAAAAGTACTGTAAGAAAGACAAGCCATATTTACCTAGTTGAAATGACACATTTTATCTTTAGATCATGGTAGCTAATTTTTAAAATCCTGCAAAATATATTAACTTTTCCAGAGGCAAATATTCATAAAGTTATGCTTTGCCACTTGTGACAATGAAAGAAAAGCATATTACCATGGTAGGATATACAACATAGATATTTTAATACCCCTAAGTGGAAATGGTAGCAGAGAGAGGTAGACATTATATATAAAGAGAACTCCAAAGAAGAATGCCAGGGTAGTCCAGTAGAAATACATTTGGTTTATTCTTCATTTGGATGACTTGTGTACCATCCACTCATGGATCTCTCCATATACAACAACCATTCTTTATAATTCTAGGGTCTTTCACCATAGAATTCAGTCTTCCAAGTGACTAACAGATAAGGCCCTATGGAAAGTAGCACTCCAGGAAGGTCTACAGCTCATCTGGGGAACATCCACTCTGAGAAGAAAAGCTCAAACACATGCAATTGAGAAAGCCAGTGCATTCCTGCTTAAAATTATTAATAAAGACCCTTGTGAGAACTTTTCTATTTACTCCTGAAATTCAACTAATTAAGACTATGTCCAAGAGAACATGGAATGGGAGGACAAAGGGAAATCAAATAATGTATGTGTGCTGCAAAACTTCATGGGTTAATGATTAAGACAATCCATAATTTAAATATATTTGAAGACTGTCCATTTCATCAGTGTTATGAAACAAATAAAGCAATGTGCAGGACTATTATCATAAAAACTCAGTTTCAGTCCCACATATTCAATTTTGAAGAGTGATAGAAACATGTAAATGTGTAACTTTTGCTAAAATTGTTTTTCTTCCTGTATATGCATATCCTATCACAAGGCATTCTATTTTGTAGGTGAGACCTAGAATCCAAGACCATCGGGGATACCTGTGGCATTTTTCATTTCCCTCCTCATGATACATCCATAGACATTTAAATTTATTATTTGGAGGTTGAAATACCAAGGAATTTCTGCCAAGACCTATTATCATTCAGCAATAATTTAAACAAGAGAAGTATCTGTCAAAAGTGTAGAACAACCTACACAGATTTAACATGTCAAACTAATAGGATGAAATTATTTTACTATTAAGGTAATTTCAAGATGGATGTGACATTTTGCTTTTTTGTCTTCTAAAAGAATGAAAAATGTCTTTGAATATTGTTCACAATGCCTGACCTTCAGCAACACTGGCCATGCCAATAACACAGAGTTCATGGGGATTACTGCATGAGCCTGAGCCTTGAGGCCCAGACTCGGAAGTTCCTTTCATTACCACAAAATAACTGGAAGAAAGATTCAACATGGATTCAAAAGCATCAAGCACTAACAGGAAAGAGAATACAACCTATTGCAAGCACTATAAATCTATAAAAGGTATACCTCTGCAGTCCTCAGAGAATTGCTCATATGCCCTGTAAAAAATTAGTCTTTCTGAGTCTGAATTTTGTCTTTGGTTGTGCAATGATAAAAGATCAATTTAATCCCACAGCAGTGAAAATGAGAGCACATTACTGCTGTGTGGAGAACTGCAAAAGGTTAATTGGGTTTTAGATACTTTTCCCTAATTGTTCAAGATTTTATCCTAATATCAATTTCTGCATTAATGCATAGGCACCCTGAGGCCATGAGAAATAGATTTCATCCTAAATCTCAGTATATCCTTCCATCCAAAAGTAGAGGCATTTTTCCCAATTTATTTTCACAATCAGAATACAACTTCCTAGATGAAATGGGTCAAATTAACTAAACATTCCCAAAATATTACTTAAGTCAATGAATGATTGAAAGAGCAATCTAGTTAGTACTAATACTAGAGATACTCAAAGTAGATAATTTGGGACATTAATGAAATATGAAAACACATTATATAATCTTTTTAGGAAGCTGGACTGTATTAACACTTAATTAGGAGGTATTTTTTTTTCTATAGCTGAAAAAATGAGTACTGTTGGTTCAGCGAGAGTTGTTTTAGGCAAGAGGATGGATCTTTTTTTTTCTATTTTAAAGAGAAAAAAGATAAAAACGTATCAATGAAACTGAGTTTTAAAATAGGTTAGTAGGACACTTATAATAATCAATGCATTGCATATTGTTGTCTTCGTAGTACTTATCCAGAGTACAAGGTACGGGCATGATATGTTGTCCAAACAATGTTAGCACCAACTTTTCTTTCCAATGAACTAAGAGAAACTAGCTGTATTACTGTCTTAACTATCTTGTGTATATATACTTTTTTCTTTTTATCTTTCTTCCTTCTTCCTTTTTCCTTTCTCCTTTCTCCTATCACAATTTGCCTTTTGAACAGTTTCTTTTCAGTTTAGCGTATCTACTGTATATTTTGGATCTTGTTTACTCATTCAGCTTCTCACACTAGTGAGACAATATAATGTTTACACTTAAGGGTCTGATTTACTTCACTTATGAGTATGGTCTTGAGTTGTAGCCATATACCTATAAAAGTCTTCAGTTTATCATTCTTTATGGTTGAGCAGTAATCCATTATACAAAAAAAAAAATCACAACTTTTTTATCCATTCCTCAGTTGATAGTCATTTGGGTTGTTCCCAAGATTTAGCTATTACAAGTTGTGCTGCTGTAAACATTTGTGCACATATATCACTGTGGTATGATGTTTTTAAAGTCTTCTGGGAAGATACTCAGAAGGGGGATAGCTATATCAAATGGGACCTCTAATCCTGGTTTTTAAAGGAGTCTCTGCACTGATTTCTACAGTGGTTGCACCAGTCTACACTCCCACCAACAGTGGAGAAGGATTCCTCTTTCCCCATAGCCCTACCAGCATTTGTTATTGATTTCTTGATGACAGCCATTCTATCTGGGTTGAAATGGAAACTCAGTGTTATTTTAATTTGCATCTCTCAAATGATCAATGATGTTAAACCTTTTTTTTATCTATTTATTTTCTATTCTTATTTCTTCACCTGAGAAGTCTGTATTCATCTTAGATGCCCATTTTTGGATTGGGTCTTTGCATTCATTTGGAACCAGAAGAGACCTAGAGTATCAGAAGCAATTCTGGGCAACAAAAGCAAGTCAGGGGGCATCACAATCTCAGACCTGAAAATATACTACAAAGCTAGAGTGATAAAATTAGCATGATACTGGGAAAAAAACAGGCCTGAGGATCAAAGGAACAGAAGAGAAGATGCAAACACAAACTCAAACACACTTAGCCACCTTATCTTTGACAAAGGGATCAAACATGTTCACTGGAAGATAGTCTCTTTAATAAATGATACAGAAAAACTGGCTTTCCACATGCTGAAGACTAAAACTGGACCCATGTCTATCAACATGCACTACACTAAAGTCAAAATGGATCAAAGATCTAGAGTCGGTATCATTCGCAGTCCACAGAGAGGACAACTAGATGTCAGCCCCTTTCTGCTATTCAGAGTCATTCACAGACTACAGGAATGAAAACAAGAACCCAGCCACTTACTGTGAGTAGACACCATGAGCAGGCTGCAGGAAGGACAACCAGAAGCCACCCCCTTCTAGCGTGTGGGGTAGGAGATAAGAAGAGCCAAGATCCCCTCCCTCCCTACTGGAAACAAATGGATGATCCAGAGAAACACAGACTGAGACGATAGCTATTGAAGTAAAATACAAATTAATGCTTGTAGTGTTCAGTGTTTCATTGACTTTGCAGGCCTAAAGCTGGTAATCTGATCATCTATTTAGGGGATAACAATATGCATCATAGCATGTATGGGGCATCTCCTTCTGAAGGTGGTAGTCATTGTTATTTCCTTAATATCTTGTTTTAAAGTACTGTATTGTTTTCATTGTTTTGTTTGGTTTGGTTTTATTCTGTTTTGTCTTGTTTGATTTTATTATATCTGATGGCATGGCAGCTATTTCAAAGATAACAAGATATATTATGGTAGCTATTTTGGATTTACTATTATCTTGTTTTGAAGTCCCGTATTGCATTAATTGTTTTGTTTTTATTGGTTCTATTCTGTTCTGTTTTGTTTGATTTTCCTATGTCTGATGGTATGGGTAGCTATTTTGAAGACAACAAGAGGCATTATGGTAGCCATTGTTGATTTCCTATTATCTTGTTTTGAAATCTCATATCACAGTGCTTTGTTTTGATTAGCTTTATTCTGTTTTATTTTGCTTGTTTTTATTCTCTTTAAAAAATTATAAAAATACCAAAAAATGGATCAAAGATCTAAATATTAAAATAGAAACACTAAATTTACTGGAATATAAAATAGGTAGAAATCTTGAATATATATGTGTAGGCAGAAATTTCATGAACAAAACCAAGACAGCAAGGGAAATATTACAAAGAAAATTCCCTTGAATTATCTGCAGCAAAATAAACCAATGTGAAGACAGAATCTCAGATATAGAAGACCAGCTTACCATTAGTGATTATGAAAAGAAAGATTTCTTAAAAATATGAAGAGACCACAGGAAATCATTTCAGAAAAAATTAAACTAAAAATAAAAATAAAAAATGAAACACACTTAAAGAGATGCAACCTCAGGCATCCAATTGACCAAAGGCAAACTCAGGGGGCAATGAAGTGGGACAATCAAAAAACCACTCACCAGGCCTCTCAGAAGTGGTAAGAAGAAAGCAAATGAATGAGACCGTGGAAAAGATTAAAACATAAATAACCTCTCCAATAACTACTGAGATCTTGACTACAATGAAAAACATGCTTAGTAACTCTAGAGCATATACATAAGATTTAAAAAAATAGAGGAGTTTAGGAAAATGATGGAAACTACAAATGCCCAACACAGGCAAGAAATGGAATCCATAAAATATATTCAAGAAAATATCCAGGAGATTGAAAATTCCCCTGAAATTATCTGCAACAGAATAAACCAATGTGAAGACAGAATCTTAGCTATAGAAGACAGGCTTACCATTAGTGATTATGAAAAGAAAGATTTCTTAAAAACAGCAAGAGACCACAGGAAATCATTTCAGCAGCTGCTAGATAATGCAAAGAAGAATAACATAAAATTGATCAGAATTAATGAAAAAGCAGAAGATAGTAAAAATGATATAAAAAACTTGTTCACAGACTTCATTGCAGAAAACTTCCTTAGCAGAGAAAAAGAATTTGATATACAGAAAAGCGAGGCATATAAATTCCAATTAGCCATGATTGAAAAAGAAAATCTACAGCAAGGCATGTAATAGTCAAGATTCCAGAAATTCAACACAAGAACAGAATATTAAAAGCTGTTACAGAAAAGAAATCATCTATAAAGGGTAGCCCATCAGAGTTACAGCAGAAAAACCCTTAAGTCAAGGACAGATTGGAGTGAAGTATTACAAGCCCTAATATAAAACAAACTCCAGCCCAGATTTATGTACCCTGCAAGCCTATCTTTCAAAATTGATTAAGAAATAAAATGCTTCCATGACAAAGAACAGTAGAGGAAACTCATGAACAACAAACCAGCACTACAAAACATTCAGAAGGATATTCTAGAAAGAGATAACAAGAACTACAACTCCATAAATGTGAACACAATGAATCCACCAGGTAAGGCAAACAATTAAATGGGGTGGGGGTAAAAGGGAGACAATGACAAGAAAATAACATTACGAGGATAAGACAATGTATATCAGATATAACCATCAATGTTAATTGTCTCAATTTACCAAACAGAAGACACAGATTGGCTGAATGGATCAAGAATCACAATCCGACACTATCCTGCATACCAGAAACATTTAATTTAAAAAGAAATTTATAAACTAAAAGTCAAAGGATTGCCAACAACACTCCATGCGACAGGAATCCAGAAAAAAGCAGGGGTAGCTATTCTATTTACAAAGTGGTTTTCAAACCAAGACTGACTAAGAGATACAAAGAAGGTCACTACATCCTTGTAAAGGAAACAAGCCAGTAAGAAGAAATAACATACACAAATATATATGCACCAATACCCTTGTACCCAACTATATAAAACAAATATTAATGGACATGAAAAAGCAAATAAGCACTAATACAACTGTATTGAGGGCTCTCAATACCCCAGTGTCACAAATAGACAGACCAACTACACAAAAATCAACAATGAAATATGAGAACTGAACCAAACTTCTGAACAAATGGACTTAGTAGATGTCTACAGAGTATTCCACCCCATGAAACCAGAATATACATTCTTCTTAGCTGCACATGGGACATTCTCCAAAATAGATCACATGCTAGCTCATAAAACATGGCTAAGTAAGTGCAAAAGAGTTGAAATTATCCCACACATATTATCAAACCATACTGCAATGATATTGGAAATCAATGTCAAAAGAAACCACAAGAACTTCATGAACACATAGAAATTAAGTAACACCCTCCTGAACAACTAATGTGTCACAGATGAAATTAAAGATGAGATTAGACAGTTTCTACAATTAAATGATAAGGTTAATACAACATACTGGAACTTATGGAACACAATGAAAGCAGTCTTATGAAGGAAATTTTTAGCAGTAAATACCCATATCAGGAAAACACCAAGCTCAAATTAACAAATTAATATTGAATATCAAACTTCTAGAAAAAGAAGAGCAGGTCAAGCAGCAAACTAATATGAGGGAGGAAATTATAAAGAACAAAACACAAATTAATGCAATAGAGACTAAGAAAACAATACAAATGATCAATGAGTCAAAGAGTTGGAATATTAAATAAAATCAACAAACCCTCAGAGAAGCTTATAAAAAAAAAAAGACTCAAATCCTACAGTTAGTAATAAAAAAGGTGAAATCACAACAGATTTTTCAGAAATCCAGATCATCAACATCTACCTTGAGAAATTATATTCTAATAAAATGGAAAATACAGAAAAAATGGATAGATTCTTAGACACATATGAACTATTAAAACTGAGTCAAGCAGATATAAATAACTTAATTAAGCCAATACCAATCAAAGAAATTGAAGATGTAATTAAAAATCAACCACCACCCTGCCCAGCAACACCAAGTAGACAAAGAACATCGTTGCACCTGCTGAAAGCCTGCCTAGCATACTCCACCTAGCTAGGCAGCCTCCGTGCATGCTGAACAGGGGGACAGTTAGAACCCAGCTCCTTCTGGCTTGTGGGCTAGCAAACAAAAGTGTCAACCCCCCCCCACAAAGTGACCAGTGGAGCCAGAGAAACACAGGCTCTGAAGACACTTATTAAGGTGACATGCAATTGAAAACCTGTGGTGCTTTTGTGTTTCACTGACCTTGCAGATCTAGGGCCAATAGTCTGATCATCTATTCAGAGGATAGCGGTATGCAGTGTGGCATCTAGGGGAGGTTTCCTTCTGAGGGTGGTAGCCATTGTTGATTCCCTATAGTCTGACTCTGAAGTCCTACATTGTGTATTGTTCTTTTGCGTTGGATTTTATTCTCTTTTGTTTTGTTTGATTATATTATACCTGGTGGCATGAGCAGCTATTTCAATGATATTAAGATATATATGGTAGTCATTTTGAACAGACTATTGTCTTCTTTTGTAGTCTTTTATTGTACCCATTGTTTTGTTTTTACTCTTTTATTCTATTCTGTTCTGTTTGATTTTTACTATGTCCAAAAGTATCTGTGCTATTTTGAAGACAACAAAAAGGCATTATGGTAACTACTTTTGATTTTGTAATATTGTGAAGTCCTGGATCACTTACTCTGGCTTGTTCTGATTGGTTTTATTCTGTTTTATTTTCCTTGGTTGTATCCTCTTTAAAATAAAAAAAAATTAAAAAGATAATTAGAATGCATGAAAGAGATTCAAAGACATATTCAATAAATCAAATATTCCATTAAAAACTGGCAAAACTGCCTGAACGAGTGTGAAGATAGGCTTTCAGACCTTGAGGACAAGATTGCAGTTAGTGAACAGGAAAGTAAAGCTCTTTTAAAAATGACAAGGAATCAGGAAATAACAATTCAACAGTTGCAAGACGATGCAAAGAAAAACAAGATAACACTGGTAGGTGTAAATGAAAAAGAAGATGACAACATAAATGATATAAACAAACTATTTACAGAAGTACTGCCAGAAAATTTCCCAAACTTGGGAAAACAAACTAACATACAGATAAGTGAAGCATACAGAACTCCAATTAGCCATAACCAAAATAAATCTACACTTAGACATACAATAAAGATCCAAGAAATTCAACATAAGAACAGAATATTAAAAGCTGTTAGAGAAAAGAAACAGATCGGCTATAAAGAAAAGCCCATCAGAATCACAGCAGACTTCTTAACACAAACAATGAAGTCAAGAAGATCATAGAGAGAATATTTTAAATGCTAAAAGAAAATGACTTCCAACCCAGATGGATGTACCCTGCAAAACTATCCTTAAACATCAACAGAGAAATAAGATATTTGCACAACAAAGAACAACTGAAGAACTTCCTGACCACCAAACCAACCCTACAAAGAATACTGAAAGATATTCTAGATAGACATAAAATTGACTACAATTTCAAGAACACCAAAAGAAACAAAAA
>RJWT010040353.1:0-12519 GCA_004365215.1 Cuniculus paca
GGTGAGAGAAAACCGCAGAAGACATCCAGGCTCAGGAAACCATGTCCAAGATGGCAAAAGATATCCAGAGTAGGATGAAAAACTCAGGGCCCAACCTCATGACCAGAGTCCAGGATCAGTATGAATGTCTGTGAATTTGAAAGTACTAGAACTGTGACACTTCCCTAATCCTACTGCAGGCTTGCTAGGATTGTATTCCACCCTAATCCTGCTGCAAGTTTGCTGGGATTCTCCAGCATGGATCTGGGCTCTGACTTCTTTTATTTAATAGCAACAGTAAAGTCATGTCCTGATTTGGACACTACCACAAAACTGTAGACTTCAAAAGATAGCTACAAGCTTGAAATCACAGAGAAATTTCTTTTCTTCCTTTTGTTTTTTCCTTTGGGCTTTTGTTTGTTTGTTTGTTTTGTTTATTTGTGAATGTGAACATTGCTTTTTGTTTTTGTTTTTTTCCTTCTTTTTTTCTTTCCTGTCTTCTTGATCAGTTTCCTGAGGCTTGGGTAATCTTCCTTTTTCCTTTAACTTTGCTTGTGTTTTTCAGGAGACTTATTGTTTTTTTACTTCCTCTGTCTCCATTTCATAAAATTCAGCTGGGAGTTTTTATCCCTTTTACCTCAATGCCTATTGATTTGCTTTGAGTAAATGGGGGATTATGGGTTGCATGTTGCTTTCGTATTTTCTAATTTTGTTTTTCTATTTGTTTGTTTGTTTTCTGCATGGAGGCTTGCAGATTGCTTATGGTAGGTAGCTCTATTACAAGTACCTTTAGGAAATGGACACTTCAGAGATCTCTTCTAGGTGTGGCTAGCTTTTGGAGTTTGAGTCTGTCCCAATTTATTAGGGATGAAAAGTTGCTACCTGTCTTGCCTGGCACCCAGTTCTTCAGTGCTGGTCTATAGTATTATTTATGATCCCCAGACAATCTAGGTATTGGAATGCAAAAAAAATCAACTGATTACAACTATGTCACCTTGGCCAAAGTAGTAAAATCAGTGATAACAATAGCATCAACACAAACTAGAAAAAGATTAACTGTGATAACTATTAAATTGACACCATTTACCATAAGTACAAGGTATAGTTATATAGCAAGGTACATAAGCATAGTTATAGAGTAAGATCTAAGACAAATAAGGTAATTATTCACAGTAAACATTCACTCAATGCAGTAATTTTACCCTTAAAGGAAAACATTTAAAAAGAATCAGAGGAAAAAAATAAACAAAAAGAGATAATTTTGTATACCTGAAATTTACCAATAAGTTTAATTAATTAAAAAACGAACATTCCCCCAAAATAAATAAAATAGAAGAGAAAGAAAAGACATGGAAACCATGAATGTTCAATATAGAAAAAAACTGGGTTCCATAAAACTGATTCAAACAGGTATCCAGGAGATTAAAAATTGTACTGAAAATTTACACAGCAGAATCAACAAATGTTAAGGTAAAAAATCAGATTTGAAATCAGCTACATTGCAGGTGACTATCAAATGAAAGATGTCTCAAAAATCTCATAGAATGAAGACAAATGAATCCAATAGCTGCTGGATGATGCAAATAAGAATAATATATGATTACTTGCAGTCAATAAAGAATCAGAAGATAGTACATGGGCATAAAAGCCCTGTTCACAGAATGAATAGCAGAAGACTTCTCAAACATTGAGAAAGAATTGCACGCACAAATAAGTGAAGCATATAGAATTCCAAATAGTTATGATCAGAAAAAACTCTACACTGAAGCATATTAAAGATTCCAAAAGGTCACACAAGAAAAAAAATTAAAATTGTTAAAGAAAATAAATAAACTACCTATAAAAACAAACCCATTAGTAGTATCACAGCAGATTTCTCAACTCATGCCTTTAAGCCAGCAAAAGCTTGGAGTGAAGTATTTGAAGCTCTAAAACAAAACAATCTCCAATCCAGATTGATGTACTCCTTAAAACTGTCTTTCAAATTTGATAGAGAATTAAGATACCTACACAATAAAGAAAACTTGAAGAAAATCATGAGTACCAAATCATCAATTAAAAAATTCTTATGGGTATTCTGGAAAAAGACAATACAGAAAAGAATTCCAATAGAATGAACCCACCAGGCAAGGCAATCATTAAACAGAAGTAAAGGAAAGAAACCAACAACAGGAAAATAGCATAACAAGGGTAAGTCAACATGTATCAGCTAAAACCATAAATGTAAATTGTCTTAATTCATGAATCAAAAGAAACAGATCATCAGAATTGGAGAACAAAAAGATCCAACAATATGCTGCATACAAGAAACACATTTAGTGCAAAAAGAAATTCATAGACTGCAAGTCGAAGGATTGAAAACAATGTTCCTTAAAAAGGAACATAGAAAGAATCAGAGAGGTCTATTCTATTTGAAGACAGAATGAATATCAAGCCAAGACTGAACAAAAGAGGCAAAGAATGTCACTGCATACTTGTTGTCTTAGTTATTTTTCTTGTTGCTGGATGAAATATCTGACACTCAAAGTTAAAGAGAGAAAGGTTTATTTGGTTCACAATTTGTAGAGGTTTCAGTCCCTAATCAGCTGGCTCTAAAGTAGGGTGGCACATGACAGAGGAGCAACAGTTCATAGTAACCAAGGCAGCACAAGACAATAAAAGTAGCAAGACACAGAGGGATAACAAGTCTCTTTCTGTCACTTATATTGTATGCAGGTTACCTGCTCTAGATTGGAGGTAGCACTCACACCCCTAATCTCAGCATTGGACCATGAATCAATCACAAACTCCAGATTCAGCTTCCTCTGAAAAGCCTGCTGTCCACGACCATATGAGTCTTTGGGGAGACACCTAGACACAAACCATAGTATTCCATCTCTAACTCCCTAAAGACTCATGCACATTCCTTTATGCAAAAGGCATTTAGTTCATCTCTAAAATTTCTGAAACTCCTAACAGTTTCAGCACTGCTGAAAAGTCTAAGTCAAAAGTCTCCTCAGAGTTCTAAGGCAAATTCTTAGTTGTGAGCCCTTATAAAAATGAAAAGAAATTTAAACACTTTCAACATTCAATGGCACAAGATAGACATTTCCATTCCAATAGTTACAAATAGGGGATACAAAGGAATGGGACCAAAGCAAGTCCAAAATCCAGCAGGGCAAATATTAAGTCCCGTAGTTCCATGTGTATTATCTGAGACAATCTGTGGCAAGATGTGAATTCTAAAAGGCTTGAGTTGTTCCCTTTCATGGCACTTCTGATATTTGTAGCTCCCACGGTTTCTTTCTTGGGCCAACTCCACTCACTCCTTACAGGTTTCCTCAAATCCACATTCCTGGCTTCTCCAGACTTCTGGACTCTCCACTACACTTTTGGCTTCACACTCAGAGCTTCACACACTGCCCTCTCAGGGGCACACTGCCTGTCTTCCAAAGCCTTCTGAAATCTGAGTGAAACCTCATAATTCTTGCATTCTGCATGTACCCAAAACCAGTGCCACGTGGATGATGCCAAGATCTGCTTCCACCTGGAGCAGTAGTCAGGCTTCCCTCACTCTTGGCTGTACGAATTGAGTGCTTGGCTTGCTGAGCACTCTGAATCCAATACTGAGGAACAAATTTTCTAGGCAGCCACTGTTCTGGAACGTGGTGTTCTGCAGCTTTTATCTCAAGGGAAAGTCTTTTATTTTTGCAATTTTGAGGCTGTAAAGGATAGTGTGCTTTTTCTTCATGTGATGCCTTCAGGCTATTCTTTCTATTCTTTTGTTCTTTCTTTGCAATCAAGATTTACTCTATTTTCACAGTCTAAAAATTTTCACAGTCCACAGATTTCCTAGACCTCCCTCTCTGTACAAACTCACAACATTTTAAAACATTCTGCTTGAATTTTTGCTCTTGATTCTCTATATAAATCGCTCTAAAAGGCCCCAGCACTAATCATGCCACTGACCCAATATTTGACTACCTTCAAATTTCTTCTGCTATATTAATCAGTCCACCACCCTTAACCTTAGTCTCAAAGTTTCTGAAAATGAACAAAATACAGACAAAATTTTTGCCAAGCCATAACAGCCTTTGTCTGGAGTCCAACCATTAATGCAGTCCTTCTCATCCGAATCCCTCTGAGCCTGGTCTTTACCAGTTTTCTGGTCTTCTGAGCTCTAACCTAAGGCCTATGGCATTCCAGGTATACTTTTTCAGCTGACATTTCTGAATCACTCCAAACTTCCCACAAGTTATTCTCAAAGCCTCCTGAACCACATGGTCACAGCATGTGGTATAGTCACAGCAATGACCCCAGCTCTCTGGTACCAAATTCTGCCTTAGTTACTTTTCTCCTTGCTGAAACAAAATACCTACCACGCGAAGTTAAAGTGGGAAAAGTTTTTTTGCTTCACAGCTTGTAGAGTTTTCAGTTCATAATTGGCTGGCTCCAAAGAAGGGTGGCACATAGCTGAGAGGCAACAGCTCATGGCAGAAGACAGAAAAATAAGCAAGAGAAGGAGAAAGAGAGAGAGTGAGAGAGAGAGAGAGAGAGTGAGAGAGAGAATAAGCCTCTTTCTGTCCCTTATATTGTATTCAGGTTGCCTTTTCTAGGTTGTGTGTAACACTCATACCCTTCATCTCAGTATTGGACAAGGAATTAATCACAAGCTCTAGTTTCAACTGCCTTCACAAAGCCCACCCTGTCCATGACTACATAAGGCCTTTTAGAGATAGTCAGACACAAACCATAATATTTGTTAAGGTAATAATTCAAGAGGGAGAGACAACCATCATAAACACATATGCACCAAATTGTGGTGCACCCAACTATATAAGACAAACACTAATGAATATGAAAAATCAGATAAGTACTAATACAATTGAAATGGGGCATCATAATACTCCACTGCACAAATAGATTAACTAGAAAAATAATCAACAAAGAAATATCACAACTGAACCAAACCATTGAAAAAGTGAACTTAGTAGCAGTAGCTAGCTACAGCACTCCATCCGACATCAGAATACACATTTTTCTCAGCAGCTAAGAAGACTTTCTCCAAAACAAATCACAAACTAGTTCATAGAACATGCTTAAGTAAATGCAAAGATTTTAAAATTATTAAATGCACAGTTTCAGGTCATAGCACAATAAAATTGGAAATCAATGGCAAAGAAACCACAAAAGTTACATAAACACATGGAAATTAAATAACATCCTTCTGAACAACCAATAGGTCATAGATAAAATTAAAGAGGAAACTAGACAGTTCTACAATCAAACAATAATGCTAATAACACATACTAGAATGAAATGCAGTGAAAGCTGCCCTATGACAGAAATTTATTGCAGTGAATTTCCAAATCAGATAAAACAGAGAGGTCAAATAAATAACTTAATACTGAACCTCAAGGTTCTAGAAAAAGAGGAGCAAGATAAAGCCAAACTACATATGAGGGAAGACATTGTAAAGGTGAGAACAGAAATTAATGTAAGTGAGACTGAGAAAAAAATTCAAAGAATCAATAAACTGAAGAGTTGGTTCTCTAAAAGACTACATAAAGTAGACAAACCCTTAGACCATCTTATGAAAAAAAGGAAAGAAAAGACCCAAATCTGTGAAATTGAGAATGAAGTGGGTAAAATCATAATGGATCCTGAAGAAATCCAGAAGATCAATACATACTTTGATAAAATGTACACAAATAAGACAAAACTCAAGAAAGTGGCAAGTTCCTAGATACATATGAATTACGAAAGCTGAATCAAGAAGATATAAAGATTTTGATAAATCTGTATCAGTCAATGATATTGAAGAAGTAGTAACTACCAACAAAGAAAAGCCCATTGTTGATGGATCCACTGCTGAATCCAATAAACATTTTAAATAAATTTTAATGCCACTACTCTTCAAAATCTTTAATAAAATTGAAAGAGAAGCAATACTTCCAAAGTCATTCCTAGAAGCAAGCATCACCCTGATACTAAAATCAGAGAAGTATTCACCCAAAAAAGAGAACAACAGACCAATCATTTCAGTGAATACAGATTCAAAAATTCTCAGTCAGATACTAGCAAACAGAATTCAGAAAATGATCCAGAAGACCATACACCATGACCAAGTAAGATTCATCCTAGGGATGCAGGTGTGGTTTAATGTATTCAAATCAACAAGTGGAACAGAACGTATTAACAAACCCAAGGACATGAATCACATGATCATCTCAGTAGATGTAGAAAAAGCATCTCTAACCTGGATTTGACAAAACCCAACACATGTTCATGATAAAAAGTACAAAAATTAGAATAGATGATCTTTATCAGTCTGTTAAAAGCCATCATGATAAACCAACAGCTGATATTATACTAAATGGTTATAAACTGAAAGCTTTCACTTTAAAAATCAGGAACAAGACAGGATGTTCACTATCATCCCTCCTATTTAATACAGTTCTGAAAATATTGTCCAGAGAAATTAGACAAAAAGAGAAACAAAAAGTGTACAGATAAGAAAGAAAGAACCTAAGTTATCATTATTTGCTGAGGACATAATAATCTACATAGAAGATTCAAAAAGCATTAACAAATGATTCCTAGAATTAATAATCAAATTTGATAGCACAGCAGGATGCAATGTCAACACTCAAAAATCAATATTATTCCTATACACACAAATGACAAAACCATTGAGAGACAAATTAGTGAAATACTTCTCACAATATCATCAAGAAAAATGAAATACTTAGGAATTGATATAATACGTGAAGCAAAAGACCCACACATTGAAAACTGCAGTACTCTGAAAATGGCGATCAGAGAATATATTATAAAATGGAAAGATAATTGGATAAGCAGAACCAATATATTGAAAATGGCTGTATTTCTAATACTGTTATACAGATTTAATGCAATCTCAATCAAAATACAATAGCATATCTCACAGAACTATAGGAAGCAATTCTAAAATTCATATGGAACCAGAAGTGACCTAGAATAGCAAAAGCAATTCTGGGCCACAAAGGCAAGGAAGGGAACATCACAATCTCTGATTTGAAGTCATATTACAGAGGTATCATAATAAAAAGAGCATGATATTGGCAAAAAGAAATCAAACAAAAACCTCAAAGGATCAAAGGAATAGAATAAAAGATACAAATACATTTCCAAACTCACTCAGCTACCTTGTCTTTGATAAGTAGGCCAAACATCTTCATTGGAAGAAAAATTGCCTCTATGATAAATGGTGCTGAGAAAAGTAACTTTCCTCATGCTAAAAATAGAAGTAAGAGCTGTATCCCTCACCCTGCAGTAAGCTAAAATAGAAATGATCAAAGAGCTAACTATAAAAACAGAAACACTAATCTACTGGCAGAAAGAATAGGTAAAACTCTAGGAGACATAGCTATAGGCAAAGACTTTATGAACAAAACACTGATCACACAGAAAGTATTGTAAAGAATCAATACCTGAGACCACATCAATTTAAAAATTCTTCTGAACAGCAAAAGAAACGACCAACAGAAAGGAGACAATCCACAGAATGGGAAAGAATTTTTACCAGGTACTTCCTCAAAAGACTGACATCTAGAATACATTAAGAACTCAAAAAAAATCAAAACTTCTAAATTCAGAGACCCAATTCAAAATTGAGTCTGTGAACTGAACAGACATTTTAAAGATGAAGTACAAACAGCACATAAATATATTTAAAAGTGCTCAATATCACCAATCATTTGTAAAATGGAAGTTAAAACAAAACTGATACTCACTCTCATTCTATAAAGAAGGGCTATCATCAAGAAGTCACCCAATGACAAATGCTGGTGAGGGTTTGGGGATAAAATGCTTCTCCATTGCTAGTGGGTGTGTAAAATGGTACAATTACTGTATAAATCAGTGTAGAGATTCTTTAAAAAACTAAATGTAGACATTCCTTTTGACCCAGATGTTCCTCTATAGGTATATTTTTGAAAAAGTTAAAAGGATCATGCCACAGTGGCGTATGCATACCATTTATATAGCACAATTTATAATAGCTAAACCTTGGTAGCAGTCCATAAGCTCATCAACAGATGAATGGGAAAAAGAATTGTGGTATTTATATATAATGCAACACTACTTTGCCATAAAGAAAGATACACTTGAATCATTTGTAAGAAAATAAATGTAATTTGAGACCATAATCTTAGCTGCAGAATAAAATACTGGGTCCAGCGGACCTATCCCTTAGTTTTCTAATATAAATTTTAACCTTAGCATAACATTAGCCAGATGTGCATCTCATTACCTTACAATAATGGATATAGAAAGCTATATGTTTACCAACTTGATATGACAAATGGCAAAATGTGTGACCAGGTACAAATGTGGCAATATGGGATTTTTATTCACATTATGTTTCATCTAACTGGATTTCCATACGTTTATCTGAACATCACAGAGATATCAATAATCGCACACCATTCCAAGATTTGTTAAAAATCTGTTTTCTTTTGATTTTTCTGGTAGAAGTAGCCCAATTTAGTACAATGGCACATGAAAAACCGGATTCACAAGTTTTGGAGGAGGTCAAAATGAATTATCAGATTATTCATGCATGGATGATGAAGATGATCTATTATGATAAAATACATGCCTTCATAAGAGAGGAGTGGTGTGGGTGTATGATGATGATGATGATGATGATGACTTTGATGTTGACCATGTGAGACGAAGTTCCTGGGACAATTAAATGAAGCAAGAATGAACTGATACAGACACAGAGAACACACACCTTGATTCAGATGATGAAGAAAACAGCAATGCGACTATTTATTTTACTAGTCATAATGTTGTAAAGTGGTCATGCAACAAAATGGAATGATCCAATGTTAGAACTAGGTCCAAAACTATAGTAAGGGACTTGGCAGGGGTAAAGCATATGGGAGAGAATGTGAGCACTATTATTCATTGATGGAAATTGTATCAGATGAAATGCTACAAGATGCTGTGAAATTCACAAGGGGTGAAATATAAGTAAAATGTTCTGTGTACCAATAGTCATATTAAAAAATGCTTTTATTATGAGATCTCACTAGCTGAACTAAAAGCATTCATAGGTCTGCTGTACTTAGCAGGGATTTTTCATGGGGATCTCAGAAATATAAAATACTTACTGAAAAGGAATGTATATGCCCTTGTAGATGTGAAGGCCTATTACAGTTTCAATTTAAAAATTTATCCCTCATCTCAGCCATAAGCTTCTTATTCATATAGTAATAAACCAAATAACATTGTGAACAGACTTGATGCTCCCATTTCATAAACTAATCAGAATATGACATTCAACAATTAGTTTACCAGTTTCCAATTAAAGCTACATTTGCTAACAGAGCACAGGTTGACTAGCACCAGAACTATACACAGGAACAAAACAGAAATTGCAAATGAAATGTTGGAATTTCAAAACAAAGAATTATATAATATAATCTTTGGATTTCAGAAAGATTTACGTTGGCCTCATGTATGGCAAAGAAAAGCAAACTGGTACTGCTGATGTCAGCATTTCACCATGATGGAAATACTGATATGGAAACCTTCACAAGATGTAAGCCTGAGATTGAAACTTTCTACAATGAAACCAAATGTGGAGTAGACGATGTTGATAAGCTATGCAGCAACTATGACTCACTTGAAACACAAAGCACTGGCCATTGGTTGTGTTTTCCTTGATCCTAAATATTTGTGGTACAAATAGTTTGTTAGTTTACAAAGAAAATAACAAGTGAAAAATACCACTGAGAAATTTTCTTAGAGGATAATGACAGGAACCCATAAGACAAAATTTATAATAGAGGAAAAATGAAATGCTTCTGCTAGGGAACTATGCAAAAAAATTGTGGAACACACTGGTAAGCTGACAGGTGAACAGGCGAGTGGAGCACCACAGAGACCTACTATGACAACAGGTAGACAAGAAAGATGTAAGCTGTACCCTACAAGAAAGGACAGGAAAAAAAATCATACACGTTATAACGGTAAGTGAGATGTATGTATGAAAAATGCAGTTGTCATGTGTGAAGACTACCTTGGGTGTGACAGTGGAAGCAAAGCTTATTTCCGTGGTAGAATTTTTTTTTGCTTTTACATTGTAGTTCACATAGGTTTTTATTTCTGATGTTATCTTTTAGGTTTTGTGAGCAGATAAACAGCTGATTTGAAAAATGTTGATGTCTATTCTAAGAATTCATTACATATTTGATATTTTCTTTTATTGGTGTTTTATTTCCAGGTTAAGTGCAAGTTATACAATATGGTAGGAAGCTCCTGACAAAACAGGAAGAGAGGACAAGGCTGATACATAGGAAAGGAAAGTTAAGCACGTGTGTTTTCAGTGTAAATGAAATGCATGCATGAAGTGTCAAGTTGTCATGTGTAAAGACTGCCTTGGGTGCGACAGTTGAAGCAAAGCTTATTTTTGTTGTAGAGTTCTATTGATATTTTCATTATAGTTTGCATAGGAATTTATTTCTGATGTTATCTTTTAGGTTTCATAAGCATATAAGAGTCGATGAGGAAAGGGCCGGGGATCTAGCTCAGTGGCCTAAGTGCCTGCCTGGCAAGCGCAAGGTTGTGAGTTCAATCCCTGGTGCTGCAAAAAAAAAAAAAGAGTCGATGAGAAAATGTTGATGCTTACTCTAAATGCACAATACATATTAAGAATTTAAAACTTCATTTTATTGACTTTTTACATTCCTTCAGCTATACACTGTATAATATAGTAAGAGCCTCCTGAAAACATAGCAAGACAACTGAGATGTCAGGTATATCCTACAAAGGGCCAGAAAATCATAACACATGTGCTGCCTGTAAGTGACATCTGTGTATGGGATATACTGTCATCGTGTATGTAGACTGCTTTAGGTCTGATAATTGAAGTGAAGATTTTTTTGGTAAGGTGTTATTGGTATTTTCATTGTAGTTTATATAAGAATTAATTAGTGTAATTCTTTTTTAGACTTCATACACCAAAGATCTTTTGATGCTTTTTTATAAAAAATAAATATTAAAAACTCAATACTTTTTGTGATAGCTTTCTTGTTAAGTACTCATTATTTAATATAGTAAAACTCACAAAATTAATAATTCATTAATAGAAATGTTCTAAATGATAAACATGGGTATGGGAGACCCATGTTTCTGCACCTTTATGACAAAATTATTTTTATGTTTTTAGATCAAATAAATCAGACACCCAAATTAAATATTTCATTGTTTCTCTTGTGTGAGAAACACAAAGAGCAAGTAAGGAGAATAATGGAGGGTATATATGGGGCTATAGGAAAGAATGTTCAGATGGGAAGAGGAACAAGGGAGAGGGAGGAGGAAGGGAAAAAAGGAAAAGAAAAAAATGGAAGCAAATTAGTGCAAATGGAGAGGGAAAGAAAAGTTGAAGGGAGGGGAAGGAAATAGGAAAAAAAAAGAATAAAGATATGTTCTGTACAGGTAAAAATTCCCTGTGATCAATGTGATCTACATGTATGACAAATAAGTACTAGTAAAAAATAAAGTTAAAGAGTTAATTAAAGAAAGGTTAATGGTTTTAAAAAAAGATTGATAAAAAATGCAATGCCTATTCAAGAATGAAGGTGTCTTGGTTACTTCACCCTCATTGTTGAGACAAAATACCTGATGCCCAAAGTAAAGCAAGGAAAGGCTTATTTTGCTTATGGCGTTTGGAGGTTTTAGTCCATACTCAGCTGGGTCCAAGGCAGGGTGGTGTGGCTGAGGGACAGCTTTTCATGGTGGCCACAAGCAACAAGAGTGAAAAGGGAAAAAGGGGGAAAAACTTGCCTTCTTCCCACCCATATATTGTATGCCAACTCTGCCCCTGGGTGGGTGCAGCACTCACACCACCAATCCCAGTGCTAGACAATGAGCCAATCAAAAATGCTAGATTCAGCTCCTTCCATGACTACATGAGGCTTGGGGGACCACCTAGACACAAACCATAACATTCCACCCCTGGGCCCCAAAGACTCATGTGCATCCTTTATACAAAAGATATTTAGTCCATCTCCAAGAGTTGCCAAAGTCTTAACAGTTTCAGCATTGCTGAAAAGTCTAAGTCAAAAGTCTCCTCAGAGTTCTAAGGCAAACTCTTAGCTGCAAGCCCCTGTACAAATTATAACAAAGTTAAACACCTCCAACATACAATGACAAAAGATAAACATTACCTTTTCAAGGGGTACAAATAGGGGGATACAAAGGAATGGGACCAAAGGAAGTCCAAAATCCAGCAGGGCAAACATTAAGTTATAGAGTTTCATGCTCAAAATCTGAAGCGATCTGGTTGCAAGCTCCAAAAGGCTTGAGTGACTCCACCCTCATGGCACTTCAAGGGGTTTTAGCTCCCACAGTTTCTGTCTTCGGTCCACCACACTCAATCCTTGGAGCTTTCCTTAGATGATCCACACCCCTGGCTTTTTTGAACTTCTAGGTTCTCCACTGCACCATTGGATCACACAGCTTCACACCCTTTCCTTTCAGGGGTGCACTGTCTGGCCTCCCAGGCCC
>RJWT010040354.1:0-12511 GCA_004365215.1 Cuniculus paca
AGGCCAAGTTAGTCACTGGGAAGACATAAGATGCTTTCTGGAAATGTCACTGTTGACCTCTTCATCACCATCTTGTGATAGAATTAATTAGTCTGAGAGCTATGAATATTGAGCTGCTCTCACATCTGGAGAAGCTTTATAATGCAGAAAACTCATTGCAGAAAGCCAACTGTCAAGGTAGAACGTCAGATATAAACATAATTCATCACTGAGAAGCGCTGCTTATGGTAGGGTCATGATTTGTAACCTAGGAGTGATTAATGGTCTCATCTTAGTTCTTGTTTTGGTCCATGCACTTTGGTATAGTGGCTGGGTTTGATGCTTTAGTCATCTTTTTCTCATTCCACAAGAAAGTAAAGTAACTGTGCTTCTGATAGAAGGCGAAAGAAGAAGAGGAGGAAGAGGAGGAGGAGTAGGAGGAGGAGGAGGAGGAGGAGGAATGGGATCTGTTAATGTCAGGATTTTTGTGTTTCATTTTCCTGACTCAATGACAATAAAGCACATACTGGGGGTGAGGAGCAAGGCTGGTGCACTATGGCGGAGTGAAGACCTGAAGCTTTTCCTCTGTGTTTTTGGTGCTGCTATAATGTGTACATCCAAATGGTAAGAAATAATGAAAGCTGTGTCCTAAAATTTAGTGAAGTGGAAGGCATTTTGTTCAGAAATATTCTGTTCTAAAACTCCAGCAAGAGGAAAATGTTCTACATTTTAGGTCTTCTAGAGTAGGTTGTATGAAAGCTCTTTTTGCAGAGAATCAATGATGGGTTGACTGAACCTGGTTCACTTAAAGTAAGAGCACAGGGGAGACAAAGCTCCTTCAGTACAAACAGAAGAATGGAATAAACCTGATCAGCCTCAGCACTGACTTCAGAGCACCCATTCCATGTCCTGTAAAACCCTATAGTGATACGGCTCTGTTGTTCCTGCCTCTTAGATCTCATCAGTGTTTTCTCCAGTCATGCTTGCACAGATAGACTATCTACTGACCACAGGATCTATGTTGTCTGTCTTAGTGGAATTTAATACAGCAAATCCTGATCAGAGAGGTCGGGGGAGGTAGCTACATCTTAGGGTCAGGTGATGAGCTCCAACTCTACTCTCTTCGAGAATTCACAGTGTGGTGAGAGGTGTTACTGTAAACTCTTTTAACAAAGCTGCCCTCTTGTTCTCCAGTATGAGACTTTCCTACAGAGGTCCACCAAGGGCAGGACCCTCAGTGGGATTCATGTAGGAGAGGCTGGCATGGCACAGGCTCTTGTGCCATGGTTTATCCCTGGTCAAAGTGAGTTGCTAAAGGACCATGGGAAAGATGATGAATTATATTTCTCTAATAGTTTACAAACCATGGTATTTAAAGATCAGAGATATTGAGGTCTTTTTCAGACTTACCAGAGGAAGAAGACTATACATTAGAGCCAAAATACACCCAGAAGGCTGTGACTATTAAGTAGGCTGGCAAATAGTAAGCATTCAACAAATATGACTACAGCATGCATCATCACTGAGGAAAATGACAGTACAGATTTCCTCTTTCCTTTTTTTGTTCCACTGTGCTAGGGTGTGTCCTCTCCAAAATCCATGCTGCAATGTGATGGCATGAGGAGGTGGAGCCGTGAAGATTAGGGTACCCCCATGGCTGGCTTTAATGCCTGTATAGGAAGGCTAATGGGAGTGGGTTCTCTTTGCCCTTTCTTCCACCTTCTGCTATGTGATGATGCAGGAAGAAACCTTCACTTGAAACTGAGGCCTAGATCTTGGACTTTCCAGCCTCTGCAATTGTGAGAAAATAACATTTCTCTTCTTTATAAAATTGCCCAGTCTCAGGTATTCTGTGGGCAAAAAGTGGGCAAAAGTGGGTCATGACACACTGTTTGCCTTTGTACTCCCTTTCTACCTTCTTTTTCTATTTCATTTCTGCTCCTCACCTTGCTAAAATCTCTTTTGAGGGAACAGTCAGGAAATGAATGGTCAGCATCAAGTTTTTCCTGCTCTTATACTTAACCTAGGAGGGCAGAAGAAATTCATCTTGAGAGCCAAAGAGAGAAAGGGAACATTTTGTAACATTTGAGGCTCAGGAAGAGACTGCAGAATATTGCTAACAACCTTTCCAAAGAATATTCTTTTTTAAATTCAAAGAATTGAAAAGAACTAATCTGAAACAGAATCCTGTTTCATTTCACGGAGTACAGGACTTGGTATACAGTCAATCAAATACTGAACTGACAGGTGTTGGGATGACTAAGTACTTAGAACATAAAAATACACCCCAGTTTTGCACCAATGCCACCAAAAGAAGAGCAACTACCCACGCATTTATCCCTGGAGGGTTACATGTTAATGGTAGATTGTCCCTTCATGGGCTGAAAGGTGTTCTCTGCATTTTCCAAACTTTCCAGATTGAATGTCCACAGCTTTCTTAAGTGCTACAAATGAAAATGAAAGTATAACATTTAAATAAATGATACTTTCTAGGCTTATGTTGCTTAGGTAGTATCTCCATGTATACACAGCCAGTTTGTTGCCTGACTTACTGGATGAACTGACAATCACTACTCCTGACTCATACAGGATTATGAGTCTGTAAGTTGGAGAATCCTGGGAAACCTCACTGTACTTTTAGGAGCATTTCTGGAAGCCTCTGCTCATTTTGCTTTACTCACAAGGATTATATGCTGTTCATCTGTTACCCGTTCCTGACCTGAACCACCCACTGCTTCCATTTAATTATAACAGGTGACAAAGTACAGAATTCATCAATCGAGTGCTCACGTTCAAGTTCAGTGGCTTCCCAAGTCAACTCCAATTCAAATCAAACTGGCCAGAAGTGGCAAAAATTGGATGAATCTGGAAGAAAAAGACCTAAATCCTTCTTTTTCTCCCCTGTTGTTTCCCCTGATTTTTATTTTCCTGTCTCTTTTTTTTTTCTTCTTCTGGTTTTCTCTTCACCTTTGGATTTACTGTCAGTTTGTACGTAATGTATTCCAAGAACTCTGATGGCTACCTTCACAGATATATTTCTCTTGGTGTACACATTACCAGTAACACGAATATTTTTGTTCACATCTTATAGATGAAGAACCTGAAGTTCATAGCAGCCAAATCACTAAGTGGGAGTCACAGACCCAGTGAGGGATAAAAGGCCAGCCTCCTGCACATCCGTGACCCTTTCTACTGTACCACCTCTGCCTTTTTCCTTCTTTAATGTCCTCCAGCTTATCTTTCTCATTACCTTCCATCCTTCTCTTCTAAGGAGCATGTTTAAAATTAGGAAGGAAAAGTGAACATACAATGAAAATACCCGGGCTAAGTGCTGTCACACACAGTATCTCAATAAATAATTTCAACTCAGAAAAGTAGATACTAGGTATTCATTCCAGTATTTATTAAATGATGATGGTGTGACAGATATGACCTTAAATACTCCAAATAAAATAAGGTTAAAAAACAAAGAAACATAATTTCTGTGCTCAGGAATTTATGGTTAGTGAATACTCCCATTATTGTTTGGTTTCAAAAGGTAAAGGGACTAAGGCTTAGAAGAATTAATTCACCTCTTTAATATCAGACCCAGAATAATTTTTGATGCCAGATTTCAAGTTTCAAGTTTTTGACTTCAGATTCCAACAGAAAGAGGTAGAAAGAGGCAAGGAATTGGAGGGGGGAGAAAGTGGAGAGGGGGAAGATACACACACAGAGAGACAGAGAGAGACAGAGAGAGACAGACAGACAGACAGATGGAGAGAAAGAGAGTACAAGAGCAAGTAGATCCCTCATCCTGCTGAATCCTAAGACGATGACATTGATGAATTCCTTCCTTTTTATCTGGGAGAGCAAAGGCTGCAAAGAGTCCAAGGCTTTCACTCTGAGGTCTGGTCAGTGGTTGCATAAGGCAGACAATGGAAGGGATGGGGCACACTGTTCTATACCTGACTCCTTTCAGCTCTGTCTTTTGTTTACTTTTGTTGTTGTCAGGCTTTACATCCTCTAGCTAAAAAAAGAAGCCTTACTTCTTGTCCTTGGTCTCTAGGCAGTGAAAGTTTCAATTTCTTCAGCGAAAAGGGTGATTCCCACTGCTCAAACTGAGACAGCAAAATCAGAAATAAAATATGGAGCTTTGAGTGAGAAGGGGAAAAAGGGGGAGGAAAGAAGATGGTAAGAGAAAAAGAGGAAGGGAAAGAAGAGGAGAAGGGGGAGAAAGATTTTATGGCTTGGAGCTGGAATGTCCCCAAAGGCTCATGTGTTGAAAGCCCAGTTCCCAGTTGATGATGCCACTGGGAGCCAGTGGAACTTTTAGTAGGGTCTGGTGGGAGGAGGTTCTCATTGGAGTGTTTCCTCAAGGAGACTGTGGGGCCCTAACCCCTGCCTTTCCCTCCTCCTTTCACTCCCTAGCCCCAACGAGATGAGCAGCTGCTCTACCACTTGTTCCCCACCATGATGTATTGTGCTGCACACACCCAGGGCAACAGGGCCAACTGGTGTGGACCTCTAAAACAGTGAGCCAAATACATCATTTCCCCTTTTAAGTTGTTCATCTCAGGTATTCTGTCATGCGGACAGAAAGTCAATTATCACACTGGAGAAAGAGGAAGAAGAAGAGAAGAGAAGAAAAGGGGGAGGAGGAGGAGGAAGAAGAAAACTACTCATGATGCCTGTTAAAACTAGTAAGGAAGACTTATACGAGGTGGAATTGCTACCAGGGGGTTTTGAACAGAGGAGACAGATTCAGCGCAACTCCAAATGCAAGGCCAATCGAAGATTTATAGCCCAGGAGCAGGTGGGGGGCAGAGGATGGAAAGTTACTAAGGGGAAGCATCAAGTCTACTGGGATATTTACTGGTTCCACTCAACAGAACTCTGCTAAAACTGAAATAAGATGGCCAAGGACACAGCCCAAGGTCAGGACCTACTCAAAAAGAGGGTTTAGATGAACCTGACTACAGTTTGGTTCAGGAGAGTTTTTGTCAATGGGGATAATGATGGCGTTTGCATTGAACATTTATTGGGCATTTATGTGCTGTCCAATGTCCATCCCTCATGTTGCGGGTAAGTTGTGCTGAAGGGTTTTCCCTGGTATGCTTAGACTCTCATGAAATTTGCAAGCACATAACTTAAGAAACATTGCTCTAGGGAGGATCTGTGCTGGGCATTTCTGAACAACCATTTATAGTATTTCATGGCATTAATGAAGAAAAGAAACAACACCATAAAAAGCCAGATACCCTGGCGAATCCAGTAGGAGAACCTCTGACCTGCTGCTTAGGATGGGAACAATTGCGCAGAGAGCTCTGCCCCACTGCCACCACCTGCCCTCCTGGCTGTGGGATATTGTTTATGGCCTGGGAGGTGAGGGAAGACAGGAGGCTCCTCTGCACACTCAAAAAGGCCTGAGCCAGGCCTGGCCATCCAGGTGCCTGCCACTTACAGGAGCACGATTTTCTCAGGTTGAACTTTGCCTCTTGCCCTGGGGCCCCTGGAGGGTGCAATGCCTTTCTCTTTCATTAATCAACAGTGGTGGGTACACAGCAGGCAGGAAGGAGCTTGGGAGGGGGAAGGAAGAGGGCTTCATGCAGGGCAGGCAGGGGTTCCCTGGCCTCTACCTCCCAGGCTGGGGCAAACTGAACCAGAGAGGGCCGTGGGTCCATAACTCATCCTAATGAAGGGGCTCAGTAAACCTGCCAAGTCCTGGAGTGTCAGCAGGAAGCTCCTGGCCCTTTTGCTGTCAAGGGTCCCCAAATGTGCAGGTGGTAATGGGGCTCTTTTCTCAAGGGGTTTTTATGGCATGTTAGGGAGCAGCTGGAAACTGGGACTTATCCCATCAGATTCCTGGAGAAGGGGTGGTGAACCACAGGACTTGCTCTGGGAGGTCTCAGGAGTCCTTAGATACTCTTCCATTCTGCAGCAGGAATCCTTCTTTGGCAGGTAGCTAGAGGGAGATGAGTAGGGGCAGCGGCCTTGGTTGTAGGATGTTGAATAGAATGAATTATATTCAAAGCAGGTAAGAACAGCCAAAATTTATCAAAAAATTCATTCTAGGCCAGACCTACACTTTGCTCCTCTGTTTACTGTCTCACTCCTTACAACACCGACATGGGGTTGGCAATACTATTTTCCACATGCAGTAAATGAAGCTCAGAGGAACTCAGTGATCTGTCCTAGGTCACACAGCTGCACATGTGCTGAGCTGGCACTTAAAAACTCGGGTCAGTCTCATTCCAGAGCCACATACCCCGAAATGTTTAGTGAGCACTCTACAAGGTAGCGGATCTTCACTATGATCTTAAATAGGCAACACTCTGAGATCCTTATTATTAACACAGTTTACAGATGAGCAAAACAGAACTGAGGGAGGTATAAGGTTACAGCACTAGGTAACACAGTAAATGTTCTTAGCCAGGATTTGACAACCTGTCACTACATTAGCAAAACAATCGTTGGAGGAAGGCCACCCTGAAGGAAACACTGCTTCCTAAGGTTATGTAAAATCTTCAGTTTTTTCTAGCTTTTCTCTACTTTTCCTTATGCCCCCAAGGAAACTCACAGACACTGAAGGCAGAACTCCTATTTTATGCTCTGGTATTTTTTTCTTCCCAAACTGCAGAGCTTCCAGTTAAGTTTTCAATTAAAGACATAGTTAAGATGATGTTAGAGTAATTATTTTAAAATATTGTACCCCTCACCTATTTCCAGAAGAGTATTGAGATAGTTTATTAAAATATAACCTATATGTGTCCTCCACTGACTAAACTGTAAACTCCTAAAGGGTTGGTCATTTGTCTACTTTCTATATCTTGCTCTTCCCCCTCCAAAGCCCAGGGTTTTGGAACAGTGTTTGTCTATCCGTCTGTCTATATTATCCATGTATATCTATTACTATATGTCTATCTTTTAATCTACCCATTCATCTATCTATCTATCTATCTATCTATCTATCTATCTATCCATCTATCCATTCATCCATCCAACCATCTACCTAACTACCTCGACCTGGAAGAATGGGAGAAATGGCAGCACTGGTACTAAAAGACTGAGAGTTACTATGCACTTGCCATTTAATCGGTTCAATAACTTGGCAATCACAGAAAAAAGTAGAAAAACTATAGATGAAGATGTGATGGTGTTTATCACTTTTTTATAATGATCTATAATAATCTGCTTTTTTTTTCACTACAACTGAAACCTTATATCAGCAACAGCATGTAACTTATACTCCCACCAAGCTTATCTCTGCTCCCTTCCTCATAGGATCATTGACAAATGAGTTCCCAGTAGTCCAGTACTCAGCAAATCTACACCTTGAACTTAGAAATTTTTCCTGCAGTACCAAAGCAAATAAATTGATCACAGAATCAAATATATTGATCTTTATTAAATGATAAACCACATGCAACATATCTTATCCAAAACAAGAATTTGGTTCCCTTGCTTGCTGGTGAGAAGAAACACTTTCTCAGAACTATTTGAGAATCAAGTGGTTACCCCACTGAGCAATGAGACACACAAAGATTCCAAGTTAAACTAACCTAACCTCATTATTGCCTCTATTTCTATACAAAATTATAGTTGTTCCTCTGTATCCATAGGGGATGGGGTCTGGGACCCTGATCCCCTTTTAAAACCCAAGGATGCTCAATTCCTTATGTAAAATGACAGTGTTAGCATATAACCTGTGCACATCCTCCATATACTTTCATCTCTAGATAATTTATAATACTTAGTGCAATGTGAATGTAAATATAAATAGTTGTTATATAATACTACTGTTTTGTGAATAATAATTTTTTTCACATATTTTTAATGCATGGGGTTGGTTTAATCCACGGACATGGAACCCAAGGATATAAAGGGCTTGCTTTATATATATTTATCTGACAAACACATTTGGCTATATACATATACCTATAATGGACATATACCTGTTATTTTAATAGTCATACAATAAGACTCTGGGTTAACAAAGGCCTGAAAAACTTACTAGTCTAACATCTCCCTCATCTTTCAAAATACACACACCTGAAAAAGAAAGCAGGAAAAAAACAGGAGATCACCACTAATTTAGGCTGAGAACTTGTAGCAAAAGGCACGAGGTGTTGAGTGCCATCAGTATGCTCTAAACTTCACACAATTCCAAACTGATGAGATCTGGGGTTGCAAACTGGCAAACAGGAAATTGTCCCTGTGATCTCCTGTTCTTCAAAAGAGACCCTCTGCAGTATGGTGTTTGTCAGTTCAGAGTTTAATTAGCCATCTACACACACTCAATCAGGGCTCAGCAGGGAAGTCCAAACACTGTCAGGCTGCAGGCAGTGGCACAGGCCTCCAGGCAGCACTCTGCCTTGCTAAGAGCTGTCCACCAGACAGGCAGCTTGCCAACTACCCTCAGGGAATTGCTCCTCTTTGTCCCAATGCTTAACACCACAGGGGGAGGCTAACCAGAAATTCTTCTCATCTATCTGGCAATTAGAAAGGGAAAGCTCTCTATTGACTACTTAACATACCCACCCTGAGGAGAAAACTGTCCTCCTGGTTAGCTTTTCTTCCCCCCTTCATAAATTGCTCTCTCAAGGGCTCTCAATCACACTTCCTTAGGATTTTACTCTCTTCTCTTAGAAAGCAGTCTCTACTTTAGCAGTCCAAACAGGATCATGCTTGGATGTGTTCTCCAAATGTGTGCACTTGGTTAAGATCAAAGAAAATAATTCTAGAACCCTCAACTCCTTTGTTGTAATCCTCTCTCCCTGTAATTAGGAGTGGGGATGTTGGTAACTCCTTTTCAATGGTACCATGGTACCGAATCTGCAAATTTTCAGTCCAATTCACTACTCACACATGCTTGTGGGTTGACTCCAGTAGTATTTAGGGGAAATGAAAAATTGAAGCTACGGCTTCCTTTTCGAAATGGAAATCAATCTCTCTCTCTCTCTCTCTCAATTTTTAGTTTCTTTTGAAAAACAAATAAAAATAGCAAAAGCTATAATAACACTAAATCCACATACCTTCATGATAAACCTTGTCTTAGGCTAATTAGGGCTGCCCTCTCCCAGGAGGACAGGACACTGTACTGGGTTGGGTAGGGGGCCCAGAAGGCTGAAAGCAAAGCTGGGCCAAGTTGGTTTCTACTGGGAGGAAGCAGCCCTTTTCCCAATCCACACGAAGGTCCCCTATGGGCCAGGGGCACCCAGTTCCTTCCGCTGGGTCCCTGGTCAACTTCATCCATTAATGTTACCTGCCTATCTCAGCACAAGGGTGTAATCCCTGCTCTACCCACAGCTATAAACTTTTCACAGGTTCAACAACAGCAACACATAGATTAGATTTCTGCTCAGGGTTTAGAGATAGCTATTACTGTGTTGCCATCCACAACAATTCTCCCTAGACCCCAGGTTTCTTAAATTCAGCTCTCTACTTTCTGCTTACTCTTTCTCATTTCCCATGTTGCTGGAAAAACATCACCTCACTCTCAGAACCAGAGCAGGTCAGCTGGAAACACATGTGACTCATTACACTGTTGAGTTACAAAGAATGAGAATGGTTGGTTCAATTTCTTCGTGGAGGAGCCCTCTGTCTCTGAGGTTGTCAGCAATCTTAGGCTTCTGCTTTTATGACATCTTCTGACCCAATGAGCAGACCTGGGCCATAAAATGCAAATCATTTCAGCAGTCAATTAATCCCCCTGAAATCACTTCAACTAACATAGCAGTAAAAGGGGAACAGAGTTTTTCTCTCTGGTCTTGCTCCACTCAGAGGTAACCTGGAAAACTTAAAGGGCTTTTAATTGCCCAGATCCACCTCAATTCCTCAAATCCAGGCCACATGCATGGCTGTTTAAGTCTAAACGAAAATTAATGAAATGGAAATAAGGAGGAGGTTACTGCTGTGATTCAGGACTGTTGGTGTTGATACCCAAATCCAACACAGCCTGACCCAGCTCAGCAAGACAAACAGCAGTTTTAAAGGGACCAGCAAGCAATAGAAAGTGCCCATACAGAACTATCCTCTCCACAGTTTCTAGAACAGTGAATGCTCTGTGAATTCATGAAAAACTCCTTTTATGATTTTCATGGTTTGATAAATGGAGTGATCAAATCATAGGCAGAAATGACATGGGAATTGCCAAGGAGCTGCATCTTGCCCTCTTTCAAAGCAGGTCCATGACTGGCATCTTTGATATCCAGCTGACTCAGCCTCAGTGCACCAGCCCAGGACCCCAGGAGTCAGCACCACCTTGTTTCTATGGGGGGGGGCTCCCCAAATCATTTCTCAGAGGCCTTGATTTCCCCATAAGCAGCTTCCTCAGACATGTCAAGTCACCTCAATGGCTAACAGCTCTTCCATTCTCAGCCATGAGATGCCCTTCAGAAGTCAAAGCACTAAAGCCATCAACTTCATTCTCCTGTGAGAATGAATGGTCAAGACCAGCAAGTACAAAGTTTCGAGGTCACACAGGCTAACCATCACATTTTATACATGAACTAAACACAAGTGCCTTACAGGAAGGCAAGCAGAAAGGACTGGAACCAAGAATCCACAGCCACTATGGTAAGTTCGAGAAATATGTTAGGAAATCAATTGCATGGCTCTCAGAATAATTTTTTTTAAGGAAAGGTTCTTCAAGGACAGGTGGTAGCCAGACTCCCAGTCTGCAGGTATCTGGTTAGTTAAGGTGCGTGTTCTGGATATAACACCAATTAAATTCTTTTGTCTATATCTAATGGTTATTTGAACCATTGAGCCTGAAAATTCGTTTGCAAAATGAACATATGAAATATATTCAGCCTGACTTGAAATCAAAGAAATGCAAAGAAGAACTATACAGAGATAGTATTTTTGTGACTGTCCATGGAGGAAAGATGGAATAAAAATCATAAAACTGATGTTAATACTAGCCAGAGTCCAATAAACTTGAACCTCTTAATTCCTGCCGTTAAGAATAAAAATTAGTACAAAGTTTCAAAAAGGAGTTTGGTAACATACATTGAAAGCCTTAAGAACATCCATGTTTTTTATCCTTAATGCATTTTCTGGAAATTTACCTGCTCAGAAATGTGGACACAGGCTAAGGTGCAAATATTCACTTCGCCAAGTGCAGGTTAAGTATCTCTTATGCAGATTAAGTTAAGTATCTCTTACGCAAAGTACTTAGGACCAAAACCTGTCAGATTTTGCAGTTTTTTTTTTATATTTTAGAATACTGGGAGGAGCTAAAGATGGCAGAACAGTAAGCAGCAGAGTAAACAGTCTCTCTGAGAGAAACAGTTCAGATGCTGGAATACAACATCATGGAGAGGACAAGAAGGAAGTGGGTCCCCTGAACCAAGGAAGAATCTAAAATATGAATTGAAGCCCACAAAGAGAAAAAAAAGAATTTAAATGAAGAAGAAGGTGGTGGCTGGCAGTGCCTCAGCCTGGAGCCGGATTCACCCTGCCAGAAGAGCTGCTGAGCCTGGAGACGTGTGGTCACAGCTGCGGTCGACCCCAGAGGTCTCTGCAGAGAGGCACATGGGTGAAGAAGAGTGGTGGACAAAGAGATCTGCGAGGGCTACTGGTGAGTGCTTGGAATCCCACCCCCCCCACGGGAGCGAGTGATCGGCCACGCTCCATCTTGGAGTCGGGCAGGTTATGCCTGGGGCCAAGACTGCTAACCACTTCTGGCATCAGTGCCACATTGTGGGTAGGCCCACGGAAGCTGATTGGTTGGAGATCTGCTCCCGTGAACGTTTCAGGCAATAGCACCTAGGTTTCTAAACAGCTTAGATTCACAGGGCCTGACCAGGTCTGCTCCCATAAAAACCCCAGGTGGCTTGGGGCCCAGCTCAGTGCAGAAACACAGGCACCCAATATCGGATATATGTAGTCAGCACTGGCCAGAAAAGACAAACAGTCTAGCTTCAGAGAAATTGTAGCCAGTATTGGGGTGCCTGGGACCACACTACTCAGGGGTGGAAGAAATCTCAAGAATATGCCAAGACGAAGAGGGGAGGGCAATCTCTGGTGTCCAACCCAAGCAGCGCAATTCCATAAGAGGAAAACATGGAGATTGAGAATTGTACACCTGAAATGTCTGAAGTGCTGTCAACTGAAGTGAAGAAACAACTTCAGGAAGCTATAAGAGAAATTAGAACAGAAATTCTATCCCATGTAAAAGAAGAAATGAAAACCATAATAAAAGAAATACTAAGCATCTCTAAAGAAGACACAGGTAAAAAAATAGAGGAGCACAGGAAAATGAGGGAAACCATGAATGAACAGCGTAAGAGAGACTTAGAATGCATGAAACAGATTCAAAGAGATATCCAGAAAATTAAAAATTCATTTGAAAGCTGGCATGTTGACATGAAGGAAACTAAAGAAAGACTTTCAAAGCTTGAAGACAGGGTTGCAGCCTATGATCGTGAAAGGAAAGATCTCTTAAAAATAACAAGGTCTCAGGAAGTAACAATTCAACAGCTGGTGGACAACTCAAAGATGCATAATTTAAGAATTAAATATGTGAGTGAAGAAGCAGGTGTCAAGA
>RJWT010040355.1:0-12510 GCA_004365215.1 Cuniculus paca
TCCTTCCGACAGTCAAGATTTCAGGCGGGCATGGACCGCCACCCCCTGAGAAGGGTTTTTCCATAGCTCGAGGCTTCCTCAAGCTTCCTTCGCGGCGGACCGGAGACCGCACGCAGCGAGGCTGCCAGCGCGAGGGCCAGGATTCCACACCAGCTGGGGACCGAGATCCCTTTGGTGTTCTGGCCGGAGCTCCGCCCCGCCGAAGCGGGCGCACCCGCAGCTGTGGGCGTGGCCTGGGCGTGGCTGAAAAAAAGACCAATGGGAGCCGACGTTGTGGGCGGAACCTCCAGCGGCGGGGCGGGACTGCGAGCTGGCTCCTGGGCCGCCCCTGCTGCTAGGCGGCCTTTTTTTCGCCTGAGTGGCGTTTCTGTCAGGCCCCCACGGGTCCTGGGTTGGGGAAGGTGGAGGGCCACCGCCGCAGGTGAGTGTCTGACCCGCGCCTCTTCCCAGTGCCCCGCTTTCTCGGAAGCACCCGGAACCCTTGATAGGTTGGGGTCACGGTCCCCGGAAAGCCGAGAGGGCCCAGCGTGTTCCGGCTGCCGGTGCTCCCGGGTTCGCATTCAGGGCCGGCTCCGTGGGACCCGAGGTTCCGGGTCTGGGCCCCTAACCCGGCTGCTGCTCCGGCTCCGGCAGGCTCCATAGGAGGCGCTGTAGCTGTGATTGCAGTTCCAGTGTAGTTGGGGTGCACGCGTGGAGCTCGTCTCGGCGCCCGCACTTCGCTGCCGCAGTTGGTCCTTGCTGCTGCCCGTGTGTCTTGTGCTCCCGCAGAGTGGGCTCCTTCGGGCTGAGCAGCCTGAGCATCCGCCGGCCGCGCGCGCCAGGGAAGCGCACGATAGCCTCTGACTGCTCAGGGAACAAGCCGGCTTGGCTCATGTTTGCGAGAACCGATCAAATGAATTGGCTTTTAAAGTTAACGTAGCTCAGCGGCACAAGCGCCTGCCTGGCAAGCGCGAGGTCATGAATTCGATCCCCGGTACAAAAATAAATAAAGACGTAAAGTTAACGTCGCTCTGGGTTTTCTAGGTGTAATTCCATATAAAGCAGTCCCAGTGATCGAACGTGTTACTTCTGCGCAAGAATAGCAAAACAGTGTTGGAAGTGCCCTGCAGAGTCTGTTTGTCCTACTTGTGTATGAGAAAGTTGAAAGGCATAAATTTTGGGCTTGGTTTTGCTACTGTCAACCTTCGTGACCATGGACTCTGTTAATTCATGTGAAATGAGATAGGATTCCTAAGATTCTTTTTAAAGCCTACGTCTCTTAAGTTTGTGTTGAGCTTATTTTTCGTCCTGCACTTTTTTAGGAAATAAAGTTCATCAAAGGGCAGTCCAGCAGGGGACAAAGATTTATGGGAGCACATAAGGTTAGGGATTGATTGCAGTTTAAGACTGCAGAATGAAAAGGGAGCGCCAAGTAAAATTGAAAGTATTTATCAAGAATTAATTATGTAAGAGAAACGGAAAGCTTTCACAAGTACTAGCAGCAAGTGCTGTATTTAATTAGCTCTCTTTACAGCTCACCAAGGTCAGGTGAAAATAAATATTAGGTAAATATATAAGAGAGGATATAGTAGGAAAGATGGGTAACATATATCTTAAATATAGGGAGAATTTTTGGAATTCTTAATTTATATAGACACATTCAGAAAACACTTTTCTGATACAAAAATAGTTTTGTATTTCTCGCAGAAAAATTTTACATTTATTCTGGATATGTGGGTCTCCTGTGTGTGTGTGTGTGTGTGTGTGTGTATGTCACAGTACCAGAGATTGATTCTGGGGGCCTTGTACATGCTAGGCAAGCACTGTACAACTGAGCTATAATTTCAGATCCCAATATGCATTTTTTAAAAAACAACTTTGAAGGTAGTGTTTGGCTGCAAAGGAAAGCTCATGCAATCCATTAGAGAAACATTAATTTGAATGCCCCATAGCTGTGACTAAGGAAAGTTACTTCTCTGAGCTTGTGTTGCTTCAGTTGTGAAATCTGGATGATACATATTTCATTGAGTTGTAAGAATTAAATCAAAGCCTGCTGGAAAATGTATAGCAACGCCTATCATCAGGTATTCAGTAATGATAGCTATTCTTAGTGTTGTATTCATAATGCAGCAAAGAGAAGTGGTCATTGATCGTAGTCTGACTCAGAGTGTGGCCAAAGAGTAGGGTATAGTGGAAAGTAATCCAGTTGCTGCCTGACCCTGGATCCGTAAAGTTGTAATCTATTCCCTGGATCTCTTTCTGAGATGCTGCCCAGACAGTTGGCTGCTAAGGACCCATCAATCTGACTGTCCTGACCTGTAAGTCTTGACATGTTAGTACAGTTGAGATTTTTTCCAAAAAACTGCTTAAAAGTTAGTACAAGCCCTTCAAACACAGCTAAAAGCAAAAAAATAGATTAGTTTACTGAACAGGAGTTACAGCCCAAGATAACTGAAGCCCTGTCACAGCTTGCTGGAACCTGTACAATTCAGTGGACACAGGCTCTCATAATCTTAACTAGAACCTCCTCTTGATTGGATGTTCGTCCACCTCCTGAGGCTTCCTGATTCTTGTGTAAGCCAAATAATTATTTACTGTGCAAACATTAACTTGGGAAGGCCCAGTGATTGTAACTGCTCAGGGATCTAATGTTAGTATTTGGAAAGGAAAACAGAAGAACCAAAAAGTTGTTTTTAACTTTCTTACTAGATAACTTTTAAGCACTGTAATTGAATAGAAAGTATTTTTTATAGTGTGGCCAAGAATGCTGTTGCAGGAGTGTTTTGGTTACTTTTTCAGTTCCTGGGACAAACACCTGACACCCAAAGTGCAGCAAGGAAAGGTTTATTTAGCTTACGGTTTCAGGAGTCCATAATCAGCTGGCTCCAAGGCCGTGTGGTATGGCACTGGGGCAACACTTCAAGGCAGCAGCCAGAGCAAAAGAGCAAAAAAAGCCTCTTTTCTGCCCTCTATATTATACCCAGGCCACCCCCACCCCTTCCCAGGGTGGGTGTAGCACTCACAAGATATCCTTGCCCTCCTTTGCACAGAATGAGGATATTTACAAAGTAAGAACTCTGGTTCCCTGCTGAGTCTCTCAGTTAAACTTCTAAACTGCTCAAGTTGACGCAATGTATTAACCATAACAAGGAGTGAATGATCATTTGTGGAAGGTAAGTTTTATTTTGGCAGTACATCTGAAAGCTAGTGAGTATATGATCCATCCCATGTGATTCAAAAGGATGAGGAGACAATTTTACAGTTGTTACAGTTGAGAATTTGTATGATTAACCCACAGCCTTTGGGTTTTAATCTAAAAAACTAAAAATTTAATATCCAAACTGACAGAGGTAAAGGCCTAAAACTAATGGCATAAAACTAGAAAATTAATGAGCTGGGATGAAGTTTTATGGCAGTAGAGTTAATTTTTTTAAATTAAAGGTTGATTTTGTTGGGGGTGGGGTGGAGCACACCTGTAATCTCAGCACTTGGGAGTCTGAGGCAGGAGGATTGTTGTGAGTTCGAGGTCTGCCTGGGCTATGTAATGAGACCCTTTCTTAAAAAAACAAAACAGGGGCTGGGGATTTAGCTCAGTGGCATAAGTGCCTGCATGGCAAGCACGAGGTCATGAGTTCAATCCCAGGTACCAAAAAAACAAAACAAAACAAAAAACCAAAAATCAGTTTCCCATAAACTTTTTCTGACATTTGGGAGGTTATCTTGTGGGGGTATATATGTGTGTATATCCACATGATACATATATATTCATTGTTTTAAAAAAATCACTTCTAAATAAAATAAATAGAAAGATCAACTATAATGCCATCATTGAAATGGTCATAGTGACCCATGGTATAACTTGGTTATCATTTTTGTAATTTGGTGGTTTTCAGTAATGGCACAGATGCTTGGGCTACATCGCTGCAATCCTCACTGTGTCAGTGGGGTCCTGGTGCCTACTTTTAAGAAGCTCTGCAGCCAGGTTAAGAATGCCTAAAGAATCTAAAGAATCCCATGTTCCACACAGGTGCTTGAGAATATGTAGTGTCACACCATCCAAAATAAGAATCTTACAGGAGGTAAGGGTAGGGGAAGTGGCAGCAACTGCTAAATGACTTCCTCTTGTGATGATGAGAATGTTTGGGACTAGACTGGTGGTTACACAACACAGTGGATGTACTAAGTGCCATTCCATAGTTCACTTTAATGTGGTTTATGTTGTATACATTTCACTTCACTAAAAAACTTGGGATGAAAGATTGCAAGAACACTTTTTATATACTATTTGTTGGGAAAATAACTTTTTGCTTTTTAGAATGACTACCTTCTGAATATTTTATGATTTTTCTCTTAAGCATATTTTTATGTGTTTATAAGATGCATCCTATTAGCAGCACCTTTTTGGTTCTGCTTCATACATCTTCCTTTTTAAAATTAATAGAATATCTTTAATCACCACCACCTTCTTATGGGTTCTTTATTTTTAAAATGTTCTTGGTGTTTTATGATAATGTCCAACCTTAGGTTGTAGCAGAAAAAAACATTGCACTTGGGTCAGAACACCAGGTTGCCCCCACAGCTCTGTCCCCATCAGCGGTGTGACTTGAGGGAGGATAACTTGGTGTGACTGGATTTCATAGTCTGTTTTTGAGAATGGTAGTACTTGACTTTCTATCCCAAGTATTTTTAGGAGAGCCACTGAATCATTTACACAAGATGCTTATTAGTGTCTACATACCAGTGTTAGGTAATCATTGTTTTATTTAACTCGGCAATCAGCAAAACCCAAAAATGGGTTGGGGAAGTTGCTAGTGGATAGTAAATGAATTATTAGCCTTACTATTAATATGTGAGGAGATTGTGATAACCACTACACTACAGAAACTGCTCCCTAATTTTTTTTTTAATTGAGATAGGGTCTTGATTGTAGCCTAGCTGACCTTGAGGTCACTGTGTAGCCCAAGCTGGCATCAGACTCACAGCAATCCTCCTGCTTCAGCCTCAAAGTGCTGAAGTACAGGTGTGTGCTGCTACTATGCCCAGATCTAAATTTACTATTAATATATTCCTGCAGTCTATAATTTACAGTGTTAATCATTATATTAGTTATGAATTCAGTAAGACTAAGAGTTAATATAGGTATTAAATGTTTTCAAGGATACTAAGAGGAAGTACGTATGTTTTCATGGGTAATGAACTGAATTTAGGTGACAAGGCTTGCTTTTTGGTACTGAAATGTGTAAAACGCGACGATCTTCAGGCACTGGGCTGAGGGAACCTTCTACCTCAATCATTTGTAACTACTCTGAATTTGGTCAGTGTTGTAGTCATGGTTTACAAGGAGAACAAGACAATACAGGACACATAATTTATAGTAGTATTTTATAATGGTCACCCAATGAATCAAATACAAAAGAAAGAGCGCTGGAAGCCAGGCCTGGTGGTGCACGCCTGTGATCCCAGCACTTGGGAGGCTGAGATAGGAGGATCGTTGCAAGTTCGAGATCAATCTGGGCTACAAAGTGAGCTCAAGGCCAGCCATTCGGCGAGACCCTGTCTCAAAAAGACAAGGGCTGGGGATTTAGCTCAGTAATGTAAGCGCCTGCATGACAAGCACGAGGTTGTGAGTTCGATCCTCGGTGCTGCAAAATAAATAAATAAATAAATAAATAAATAAATAAATAAATAAAAGTGCTGGAAATTTGTCCACACACTAAGACCCAAAGAATCCAGCTGAGGGCCTGGATCCCATGGCAATGTCCTACATGAGTCCAGCTGAAGACCTAGAGCCTATAACAGTGCCTGCCATGAGTCCAGGTAGAGCCCATGACAATGTCTCGAGCAAGTCTGTTTTGTGGATGTGCACTGGGAAGGCCCAAAGGTCAGTGGTGGGAGCTAGAAAGTCTGTGCCAGTGGGATGAAGGATCTGTGCCAGTAGGCTGAGGGTTCTGCACTGGAGCCAAGAAGCAGTGCTCAAAGTGAGGACCAGGGCTCCCCCAAAGGCCCCCCAGCCATCCTCAGTGATAACAAGGTCCTGAGCTCCTTAGATGATGATATGAACAGCCGAGTTCATATCAGGAAGCCAGTGTGACTAGCTTCTCCTGAAGACTGAACAGCACACCATCTTCCCCTTTGGAGCCAGGAAGCAATGCTCAGAGTAAGGACCAGAGCTCTCCAAAAATAAACCACAGCTACTCTCAGCAATAATAAGGTCCCGAGCTTGTCTAACGATGAGAACAGCCAAGTTAATATCAGAAAAAAAGCTCAACAAGCTCCTCCAAGAGAGCCAGTGGCTACAGGAGAACTAACAATACCACGGAGAACCAGCAACACCACTTCTTCCTCTGCAGTTCTCCTTTGTATGTTGGCAGCAATCCTCAGGTGGGCCATCCACACTTGCCCCTGCACTGATTCGTTTCAGCTGGTTGTTACAAGTTGACCACCAGTTGTCCATCCACCACAGTTAAGATCTGCAAATAAGGAGTAACTGTTGTTAGAATTACATAGCATCCTATCTGGGCTCCTTATATTTCCTTTTAGCTTAAGTAAACTCCTTGGGCTTGTTGAGAACAGGCATTCTGGGCAATAGTGACGTGTGATAGGCTTCAGGAAAATGTAGACTTGGGAAATTCCTAAACACATGCAAAATAAAAATACTGGGCATATTATTTGCCAAAAAATTACTATAATAGAAATTTTATTTTAAACTGACAATATTGTTGACTTTGTATATACAAAAATGTATGAGTTTGTGTTTCCTGTTAATGGGCACAAGGCCAGTTACCAATCAGATCACATACGACTGTCGAACATACTATCATGAATGGGAAGGCTGGGCTGTGGCATGCGAGTGTGTATCACAGTGAAGGAGGACGGTGAAGGAGAGAAAATTGGAAGACAACATTTATCAAGTGTCTTGAATATATTTAATATTTAATCTCCACAATAGGCCTAAAGCTAGGTATTTTATTTCTCTTAGTGAATAAAAACATGTACACTATGCATAATTGGTTGTGTTAGCTGTTTTGATGATGATTTGGGTGAAAATACCTAGATTTATGGTTAACAGGAGCTTCCTGAAGGAGATATGTGGCTCTGACCCAGGTCAGCGTATTTCCTGCATGCTAAGCTGCCTTCCAGTTGGTGGCATAATGTGGCTAAGAGAAGAGAGCTGATGTTTTCCAAGTGTACACTAGCAGTAGATTGTGGTAATTTAAAGTAATTATCACCTTACTGCTGTGATGCAGGTTTGTAACATTTTTCTGCTCCAGTGTACCTGATGCCTCTCCTTTGGGACTCACTAAGACAGTGGCAGATTAATAGTAAATATTTATGTCAGGAAGAAGAAAGATCTAATAAAACAGACTATCTAGAAAACACCCACCACCACACCACACTGAATGCATGCACACAGAACAGTGTCAGCCCAGGATGAGGCTTTTTGAGGCCTGAGTGAAAATTAAGGGCATTTAATGTTAGCGATTGTTGTAGAGGGCTTCAATGACGGCCCCTGATGGCCCTCTCTAAAAACCAGAAAGTTTAGGCAAGCAGCATCTTGGGTGACAAATCATAACTTTGATTAATCTTCCTCTTGTGTCCAGGAGAAAACCCTGTTGGAGACGATGCTTATATGATTCTAAGAAGTGACAGAATGTCAGCCCTCAACTGGAAGCCCTTTGTCTACGGGGGGCTGGCCTCCATCACAGCTGAATGTGGTAAGCAACCCAGAGTACTGAAGTTTAATGGTGTTTGAAACTTACTAAGGCTTGCATTTGGTATTTGATAGGAATGTTGTTCAAGTGTAAATTGTTATAAAATAATCTCAGAATTCAGAAGTGCCTTCTTTTGGTATGTTTTTAAGACAGGATAGTCATTTTGGCTGCTTACTAAAGAGGGGGAGAAAGTTGAGCCTGTTGACCAAATAAAAGTTGTTTTGTATATTGTCCATATTTTTTTGGTATTTTGACCCTGTTTATTGTCTTCATTCATTCAGCATACATTGATTGAGCAACTTCTGAGCACCAGTACTGGGCTGGATACTTTAGTCACTCAGTTGCCTTCCAAGGCCCATTAATTTTTCACATACTAGCTTGGGTTCTCTATGTTGGTGGGCTTTCAGGAAATGAATTGATAACATTTCAAAGAATGATTGGCTCACTGAATAATTAACTTTGATTCAAGAATCAAAGTCATTGTTTGAGGATGGGTTTTATACATTTGGATATATATATCTGTGTCTATATATATATATATATATGTACTGCAGTACATATTTATGTTTGGGTTAAGCACTATATTAAACATCTCTACCTGCATTATCAGATTTGATTTTAGACTATAAAACACTCTTTCCTGGACTGGGGATTTAACCCAGTGGTTCAAGTGCTTGCCTGGTAAGCGTGAGGTTGTGAGTTCAATCCCCGGTACCAAAAAAAACACTTTCCGAAGTGACTGAAGTGAGAAATTCCTTTAAAAAATGAACTTATCTCTCTTCAGTTGCATTAAATTTTAGTCTTCATATACATACAGAGTAGTAACTGGTTTTTAAATGGATTTCCTATTTGTATAAATTATTTATTTTCTATTGCAGTACAGCCTTCTTATAGCCTTTATAGAATAAAATGATGTATACATAAAAATGTAAAGAAAGAAAAATACATTTATGCATTTTTTGCTTTTGTTACTTTTTTTGCCTCTTAATTTTTTGATAAAAGATTGCATATTTCTTAATGTTTCTTATTTTACATTATAGTTTGAATGCTTCCTTAGTAATATATCATTCTATATACTTACTGAATTTCTTTTTATTAAGTGAACTACTCCTTTTTTTAAAAAATTTCAAGGCACATTTCCAATTGATTTAACCAAGACGCGGCTCCAGATACAAGGCCAGAGGAATGACGCAAACTTTAGAGAAGTCAGGTATCGAGGAATGTTGCACGCTTTAGTAAGGATAGGCAGAGAAGAAGGGCTGAAGGCGCTGTATTCAGGGTGAGTAACCTTTGTGTATTTGTATTTCACTGTTGACTCTTACAAAAGAATAGACTTAACCCTAAGCCTTCATAGAGAAAAAGTAAACATTTGATTTATATCTGAAAGGTGCAGTTAGCACAGTAGATTTTTTTTTTTTTTGTACTGGGGATTCAACTCATGACCTCATACTTACCGGGCAAGTGCTTGAGCTGTTGACCTAATCTCCAGCCCAGCACAGTAGATTTTGATTCCAACTGTCTTTTCTAAATATGTATTTTATGTAGCATATTGTTTTAATGATACTGCTTTTATTTATATAAATACAAACAATAATACAAAAATTGTTTGTTTAAAACTCCTGTTTTTCAGTTTCTTTCTCTTTGAAAGCGTAACTGTTTACCTTAGCTGTTCTGAATTATGGAAGTTTTTGCTGTAATGAAAACGATGTAGTATGGATAAGAGTTGCATTGAACTCAGTGTTTAATGGACAGTGTTAGGCAGTAGACTGTGGGTAGGAGGGTGAGTAAAAAATAGACTTCACTAGATGGATTAAATGAAGTGTCAAGGGAAATTAAAGGTCAAGGGGAAAAATGGAGGGTAGATATTGAGGTACCAGAAACTAGCAAGATAAGAAATTGTTCCCAACTGTGGAGGACAGAGCAAGGGCAAGATAGTGTTACCAGACCCCAAGAGAGTTGGAACCTCTAAGCGAAGAGCAGTAGTTGTCAAGGGATGCGCTGAGAGAGGAGGAAGAAGTCCTTTGTCGTTTTCTTTTTCTCCCTCTCTTGTCCTACTGGCTGAATTCCCTGGAAGTCAGCTGACAAGGGCGCCTAAGTGATGTGGTATATGATGTAGCCTCTTAGGAGACCGAGAAGGTTGAGCAAGGATCTCGGACGACAAATGAAGTTCAGCAGCATCACGTACCGTAGGGGAAAGAGAATTGGTTGTTTTTAGGAAAGTATGGACTAGTAGGCACTGGATCAGACCTTGAAGAATCCAGAGCAGTCAGCCGGGTGAAGTTAGAGGGGAATGGTATTGATACAAGGCCAGGAGTATGTACAAGAGAGCGTGGTACATTCTAGCAACTACAAGTAATTCAGCACAGGGATAGTGTAGGAGTTGGTGAGTAGCAAGAGATTGCGCTGGAGTGGTAATAAGGGGGATCAAGTGATAATAACGACCTGGGTAACCTCATGCTGTGCCAAACACAGTTTGCAAACTTGTGACTCACAAGCCCTTCATAGAGCCACCAATCCCAAAGGTTTTTGTGTTCTTTAAATTTTTTTGAAACAATATTTTCTTTCTTTCTTTTTAATTTTTTAAAACAGGGTCTCAGTATATAATCCAGGTTGGTCTTGAACTTACTCTACAGCCCAGGCTAGCCTCAAACTTGTGATCCTCCTGCTTTAGCCTCCCAAGTGCTGGGATTGCCAAGGGTTTTGTTTTTTCAGTTAAGCCAATATTTGATTGATTGATTGATTGATTGATTGAAACAAGATCTCTCTGTTACCTAGGCTAGCCTTGAGCTTCTGGACTCAAGCAATCCCCTGCCTCATCCTCCTGAGTAGCAAAATTATATATTCATGCCACCATGGTTGACTGAGTCAATATTTTAAAAATGAGAAATTGCACATAAAATTCCGAGATTCCATGTTCTCAAGAAAAATCAACATTGTACCCATATTCATTCACTTGTAATGATAGTTAAGTATGCTTTCTCTGGCTTCTAAAACCTCTGACACAGAACATTTGGTGCAGTTGGACTAAGCCTACTTCCCTCACTCCCATCTGCCTGTATCTGTAAGCATTTGAGTTTGCCGTGCCTGTTACAGACTGAAGCCACTAAAGGTTTTTTCCTTTTTTTCTTGTTTTATTAGTATATGTTTTCAATGTGTAACAAATACATTCATTGGGGGTTTAAAATAGGAGGACTGACCAGATCAATTTTCCATTTAAAAGTTACCTGGTTGCCATGGGGAAGAAGAGTTGATAGGTAGCTCTAGAAGCAGAGCTGTCATGTTGAAAGCAGAAAAAGTGAGAATCTGAGTTGAGGTATTATTTTGGGGGTGGGGAGGAAGAAGGCAGACTAGAAAACTGTTTAGGATGTAGGTCAATAGAATTATGAAATCTCTTAAGAGGTCCTCATAAAAATATGAGGCATAATGAGGAAGGAGGAAACAGGGCTGGTGGACCTCTGGTTTTGACCAGTGTGGAGCTGGTGGAGATTCCATTCCCTGGTTTAGGAAATGGAAAGTGCTAGTTCATTCTCTGGGAGGAGAAAGATAATTCCTTCAGTGTGGAACATTTGACCTGAGGGTACATGTAGGTCATCTAAATTGAGAACTCAGGAAATTGGTAATGTGTCTTTGGGTCAGAGTTGGAAACAGGGATTTAGGAGTCATCAGAGTTAGATGCTGTTTGAAGCCATGGTTGTGTATGATGAGCTCAGGCAGGGGCTGTGTAGGGTGAGGACAGAAGGTAGGGTGGAATTCTGGAGATCCCCAGGGTACACAGTTAGGACACTTAGGGAAAAGTGGAGAGGCTGGTGCTATTGCCTGTCATGGAGGAGAGAGCTGCCAGAGGGCCATGGGTGGCCAGGAGCAGACACTATAGAGGTTTTAGGACTACTACCTGAAAAGCATCATTTAATTTAGCAACAAAATTGTCACTTGTTGAGGGAGAGCGTAGAGAGAACCCAGACTGCAATGGTAGAGGGAAGTGAGAGTGCAAAAACAGCTGGCGGTGTAAACAGCACGGGGTGGTTATTGCCAGGGAGGATCGTTGATAGGGTGGCACATAGGATGGAGGAAAGTTGACTTGTTTTTCCTGATTCTATCTTGAACTTCTTTCAGTATTATGATGGCAAAGCTTTTAGGGAGAGGAAATAACTTGAACTAGGTAGGTACCCAAGGAGTTAGTAGATGAATTCCGTAGTAGGAGAATTACAGGTGCTTATGGTGTGCCTCGCTTGGGCTAGCTTTCCCAGCCACTGAGACAGGAAATCCCTTGCATTTTAATGTATGTAGACATTAACAAAATTGAGATGTTATGTACATGTTCTGTCTTCCCATGGTGAATGTTATCATTACATACTACAAACATGTACTTATTAAAAATAAGAATTACAGAATGGGCAAATGAATTCTGTTCATTTACATTTTCACTGACCATAATATGAGGCTACTCTCCCACTTAGAGAACTAAGAATTGGCACAAATTTCACTGAACTACTTGTATTTTTGTTGGATTTTGTATTTTAAAAAATGATTTTAGCCATAGTATAACAAACTAAAGGTGCTAGTGGGATCCAAAATGCACAATACATATTGGGAAAGTCCAAGGGGAGGAATTATCTAAAAAGGGAAAGAAATGACCACTATTAATCTATTATCATGATTTGAAATTTAGATTGTATTCATTGTTCTGATTAGTTTCATTTTATTCTGATTTGTTTGGTTTTATTATACTTGATGGCATGGACAGCTATTTTAAAGATAACAAAATATATAATTGCAGCCATCGAGGAGGTCCAATTAGCTTGTTTAGAAACCCTGTATG
>RJWT010040356.1:0-12513 GCA_004365215.1 Cuniculus paca
TTTTAAGATCTAACTTCTACATTGGGGAAAACTGGAAAAGATTGGAGATTTTTGCAGGGGGTCACACTTGTCAAGTGAGCATTCCACAAGTCTGTTTGGGTCTTTAGCAAACATTGTAGAATGTATTATTCTCGGGTTAAATGTTTTATATAAAAAAGGTTAAAAAAGTCACAATTATCTGATTTTATAAAAACATTTAAAATTTGTCTTTACACATTAGATTTTTCCCTTATACTATATTTACAAGTTTTTGTGATGGCCAGCTTTATTTAAGAATAGTCTCATGGCAGCAAAAATGCACTTTAAATCAAAAGTCTAATATATGTAAATTTTTGATAATCTTTTAAGTAGTCTAAACATAGCCATAAATTGCAAAATTTTTCATCCAAAGAGTCTTTAACTTATTGTCATGATATTTTCTTGAACTTTTTGGGGGTTCCAGATTCCAGTGGGCACCCCTGTAAGAATCATGTTACTTAGCGTTGTGAGGACAATGTGATTCTTATAATCTATAACATGAAGCACATATACCAGTTACAAATTGCCCTTCTACTTTGAACTATTTCATGTGATGATGTTCATGTAAAAAATTAAATGACAAAAGAGAGAAATAGAGGATAATTCAGGATTTGAGCAAAAACTAACAATGAAAGTGTCTTTCATTATTTGGACAAAGTTATCACTTAAAGCAATGTAGATAAATTATGAGCCACAAATCTTATAACACAAGATCTTACCTTCTACCGTAATGCATAACTATACAGATTTATAGTCAAAAATAAACAAACTGTTTTTTAAAAATTTGGTTACTTACAAAACATCTAGTCAAAACCAATAATAAACCTGATATACAATAGAGACCATTTTCATTTTTGTTTATATTTCTTAATAAACACCTTGCAAAAACTTTTTGTACTTTTCTGCATACTGACTGAATAAAAATATTGATATAACAGTTCTAGAATTTTATTTCTGGAAAGAAGTATATGATCCATTAAATACAACTTAATTACTTTCAAATGAAGTAAAATGAAGCACTCGTCCGAGATCATGCAGAAAATGATAGCACAGATGCTAGCACCAAGTTCTTCAGAATTCATTATTTCATCTATTAAACTTTAAGAATGACGACAGCCCAAAATAGTTTACTCAGCTATTTAACTAGCTTGTTTAATTAGGAGTCACTGTGCTAGAACTTCTGGGACAATGAATGCATGCACCTCCATTCCTTCTCTTTAGGACAGGGTCAGCAGATGTGACTTTGAAAGGGCCAGATACAAAAATTTTAGGCTTTGCAGACCATACTACTCAATCCTACCATTGTAGCATTACATTATATTACTGTATAAACAAGTAAGCATGACTGTGCTCCAATAAAACTTTAGAGACACAAATTAAGCTTCGCATCACACTCATGTCTCCAAAATATTCTTTTGATTTTTTTCAACAATTAAAATGGAAAACACTGTTTTTACTTACTGGCCACATAAAACCAACAACAGGCTAGATTTGGCCTGTGGACTCTATTTGCTGACTATTGCTATGGGAAGCTAGATATCTAATGGAAAAGAGGGACACAAACAAGATTTCTTAAGAAAATAAGGATGAAAGTTTAGAGTGCACAGAGAATTCCTGGTGGAGATGAAATATTAACTAACAATTAGGGAAAAAATGGCCATCGTCAAGTTGCAAAGTAAGGTAAAGGCACTGCAACTACACATCACAATCAAAGAAAAGGACCGTGGCTAGGAGACACAACAGGCAATTGAACATTCTTAAATGCAATAAAGAGCAATGCAGGAAATAGCAGGTAAAAATGAGAAACAAGGCTGGAGAGTCAGACAGGAAGCAAGCTGACTATAGCCGCAGGGTGACTACACCAGCTTTAAAAAAGGTCTCTGGGAGACTCAATAAAACACACAGGATGGTGCAAGTACTGTCACATTCAAATGAGGCTCTTATTCCACTAGAGAAAATATCTCACGACCCTATTCTCTTATCCCTAAGGTTACTTCTACATTGTCTTTTTCTCCTTGGGGAGATTTTTGTAAAATATGAACTGCATTTTAATAACAGCCAGCATAATATCTGAAAGTGTCAAAACAAATGTATTCAGATGTTATCCTATATGTACTTGACACAATTATCTGTGTTAGAATTCAAACAATTTGGGTTACAATTAAGTTTATAATTATAGAATGAACTTTTAATGAATTATGGGTAAGTATAATTTTGATTATGGATCAGCACATTAAGAACTTGCAATGGGTATTTTAGCTCCCTTAAATACTATGAATTAACTTATGTACTATTATCACCATTATCATCATCATCATCATCATCATCATCATTGCTTATCATCACGATCTTGGTTCAACTTTGCAAACATCCTTCTGTTGGTAGTAAAATGTTCAAAGACAGTATATTCTACTTATTTTAGTAAGTGAAGGCTAAAGACTAACAAAAGGGAAATAATATGTCACATATCTAGCTTTATTAGATGCAGGATCTGACAGAAAGAAATTAGAGTGTTTTCTTTACAGCTGTAGACAGTGCTCAGGAAGCTGTAGATAGGCAGTAACCAACAATCGTAAAATACTCAGATAAGATGCAACAACACATAAAACTACGTTGCAGAAGCCTGCAGATGAGCATGGTGCATACCTTCCAATCCCAGCAAGTCAGGAGGCCAAAGCAGGAAGATCTCAAGCTCAAGGCCAGCCTGGGTAATTTAGCAAGATCCTGTATCAAATTTTAAAAAACCTGCAAATGCGGCAGGGTGATAGAGCACTTGCCAAACACGTGGGATCCCTGAAAGGAGGAAGAATAGGAGGGAACTGGAAGAGTAAGTAGGAGCGAAGGAGAAGGAAAAGTAGAAAGCGAGAGGAAGGGGAGAAAGATTGGCAGGGAGAGGAGGAGGAAACACAGGAGGAAGAAGAAAAAAGAGCCTAGGTTCTGTACCACAAAATAAAGAAAGAAAAAAAATTTTATCCTAGAGAAAGAGATCTAGATAGTACTCTAAGTTTTCCATAAACACTTGAAAAGAAGTTGTTGAAGCAGTAGTAACAGTCCCAAGACCTCCACACAGGAAATAGTAATAAAAAAAGCCTTCATATGCAAATTATCAATTCCCTTTCAAGGATAAGCCCTAAATTCTCTGATTATATGTTTACTTTTGGATGTCTCCTTCATTTTCATAACTTCCTATGTCCTCTCATTCAGACTCCTTTTCAACGTGATTTGACATGGGTTGTCTTCCCCAAAAGGTGATAAGCAGCTGAAGGACAGGAACTATGACTTTTATGTCTATCTTCTCATTATGCTATAAAATAACTAGAATTTCAAAATGAAAGAATGGGTGAAGCCAGTGAAAACAAAGGTTAAACAAAAACAAAGGTTAAACAAAGGTCAAAGATGTAGAGAAGTCTATCTTGGACATCAACAGAGAGTGTTACAGGTCGTTAACAGAACTCAAAAGGTAAGGAAAAAAATAAAAATGTAGAATATAAATGGGAGATTCTATTCTGTATTGAGACCCTGATATGTGCACTAGCTTTTGTCATCAAATTTTATATACAAAATTTTTTAAAGATTATGAATGATGTTAATGCTCTTAAAATCTAGCTGTAACTTTAATATTTCTTGTGCGTGTGCATGCATGTGTGTGTATCTTTCATTTAGGGTAATTCTGAGATCTATTTGAGATGACAAGATTCTTTCCTGTATCTCTGAGCATAAACGCAGATATAAAAACATAACAGAGATATAGATTTAATACTTGCTGAATTGTAAGTCTTCAAAAACAAGAAATAAGCAACATTTCACAGGGTTTCACAATGTTTACAATTTAGACACGACTATTTCAAAAGGAATAATGCATAAGTCTCAATAATGTAACATACTTTAAAAACTGGAAATATCTTTCATTTAAAGATGTTTAATTTAGAAAACAAAACAAACAAACAAAAAACTCCTGGGTAAAAACAAACAAAAAAGGACTACAGAATAAGATTACTATTCATTTATTACTAATGAATATTCTTTATTAATCCCTAATCATAATTATTTAGGTGAAAAAGCTAAAGTGTAGAATTGCAATTATCTTCCACTTACGTTGTTTCATTCCTAATGATTCCTATGAGCTCAACAGAGAAAAGACTAGATAAAGCAGCAAGATGGTTATCAATTCACAGGACAAAGTAAGAAGAGAGAGAGTTCTAATCCCAAATTTAACCAGTGAAAAGAACAGCACAAGTAAATACAACTACTTCCTATCCCATTTATTTTGACGTTGGATATTTTTTTGTCCCTGAAATTTGGACAACTATAATATTAAGGCTGAAAACAGACCTGTTTTATTCACACTGTACTGTTCCTAACACAGCAACTTCCCTATAGAGTATGTGCTTTTCTGCACTGTGATATTATGTATTCGAAGTGATGAAAAAATATTAATGTGGCCCGTTTGCCTTACGAGTTCCCAGGTTTTCCCCATCTTGGACCCACCTCACCTCATGGTTTTACACTATAAAAGTCTCTCTAAAAGTCAGAGTCTTTGACAACCCACTCGGGACCCCTTTTGTGTCTCTCTCAGAGAGAAGTTTTCTTTCTCTCAATAAATACATCCTGCTCATAAAAAAAGAAAAAAGAATGTGTTGAATCAAGGACTAAAGCAAGAAAATTAAGGTTAAAATTAAAGACAATGCAAGTAAAAGTCCAAAGGGGAGGGTGTATTTTGTTCATTTATATGGCTCTCTACTCCCCAGTCTTCCACATGACTAACACCACACTGTGGTGTATAAATCTTTTAGGCAAATTTCAACACTCAAAAGCATTCTTGGGAAGGAAGACCTAAGCAACAGAAATTTAATTCATCTGAAGCCATAAATCAATTCTCCTTCTTCAACATATAGTACCAGCATAGGAACACTATATGCTCATGGTGTGAGTTCACATCTACCAATCTCTTCAAAATTTACATCAAACATTAATACTAAGCACTACTTGATATTAATATGTGGGGAGAAGAGACCTTAAATATGATTTATATCAAGGCTCAATGTTTCAGCAAGGCTTTATAAGCCTTAGAAAAATGGAATGTTTCTTAAAAGGAAATAAACAAGTTGATTTGTATAATACCTCATTTTCTACTTCTAATTAAAAAGTATCTATTAAAGTTGTATTAGAATTCTGATTTTTTAACTGTGCTTTCCAAAGTAGATTAAATTGTCTATTAAGTTCCAATCACTTGTGTTTTTCATATTAATAACAATAACAAACTCTAAAAATATTTTACATGGAGGCTACAATAAAACTGCAAGCAGAAACTTTTTTCTATAAAGACGAAACAAAAGAATAAAGTTCAAGAAAAGGTTCCTCACCCTCTTGCGGAACTGTCAAACAACTTCTCTTGACCAAGAATAGCGCACAGTAAACATACCAAACAAAAGAAATGATGACAGATGTATTTACTTGATCAGGGCTTTTATTTTTCTATTCCATATACACCCACACTAAAGAGCCTGCACTGTGTTAATAAATAACCAGCCCCAACCTAAGCGAACAGAGGAAGGGTTTCCAGGATGCTGCCAGGTACCACACAGTTGCTCAGCACTGTGGAAACGGCTGTGCACGAGTCCACCACGCCCACATAGAGGAGGGGGACAGAGGCTAATGGATGACTCCCTTAACACATCAGATTCATTTGGAAGAAAGGAAGACAGAGTTGAGAAACACAAGTTACTTTTTTGAACTGTCTAACCCTTTGAATATGAAAGGGTACACATCAATATTAAAGACATGTCTGGCCAGGCCAGAGTAATCTATTACCAGATAACCCTTAGAGCTTATCTTATCTGGAAATTTACTAAACTATAACCCCAAGCAGTTTAACATCTAAGAAGGTTTCACTACTTTATTTTGCAAATTCTTTCCAATGTTGGCTCCATGGTTTAATTCTTACATATAAAACTCAGATAAAACTGAAGTATTGTGAAAAAATGTTCTATCTATTTTCTAAAACATAGAGTCTAAATAATACAAAGTGGGGCTAAAATGCACAAATTCAGAGGTCAGTATGTTATAGTTAACGTCAATTATGACATTAAATACACAAGGACGAAAACTACTGAGTTTTATCAGTCTGCAACATTTTCAGTCTTTTCAGTTTACACTTCACAAATGTTTGTTTCCCATGACAGTTTTCTCTAGAGCAATGGGAAAAGTTTAACGTAAGTAAAAATAGACTAGGTCTGGAACTATCAGCGTAGATGTGAATTCATTTATATATAGCTATTGCATCAGAGATGGTTCCTATGTGATAAGTATATGACCTATGTGCAAAGATAGATGAATAAAAGCTATCTTTTAAACTCAAAACATAAAAGAAAAAGTACTCATTTTGAATTTTAAACAAAACCTTCCCCTAAGCCTCCAAAGTTCACCATCCAAAAAGGAGAGGACAGGACACAATCTGGTATCCAGAGTTTATCAGCATGTAAGATGGGCTATCTTAATCAACCCAAAATGTCGGGTCATATGCTCATTCTGTTCTGCTCTGGCCTCCTGGCTCCCTCATAATGTTGGCCATATTTCTCTTCAACATTAAGGGCAGTTCACACAGGCACATGGGGAGCCCTTGAGGTCTCAGAACTCTGGGAGCAGGTGGCAAAGGCAACTCTGAGTGAGCTCTCCACTGGCTCTAGTGCTGTCCGTGTCTTCTCCATAAGCAACTCCTATTAGAAAAAAAAGGCCAAGCATCCACTAGAACAAAACCAAGCAGGTCTATTTAATTAGGGCAAATGCTTGATATCCACTTCTCCATGTTAAACACACAGTCACACAGGCCTAGGAGGTCTGATTAATTTTAATATGCACGGTCCTGACAAGTGCTTCAAGGGTAACTGAGAGAAAAACACACATGCACGCAAATACACAAAATCCTCCAGCTAGTCTGGCAGATCAGTTTTCAAACGATGCTATATACTGCATGTTGCCCAGATTAGAGTGTTACTATTCAGCAAAGGCCTGGATCTTTAATGGGAGGGAAAAGAGGCCTCAGAAACAGGTGGCTGGCTCTTCAATTTTAAATAAATGATATCCCCAAAAGCCTTAGCACATAAGCAACAAGAAGGGCTGGCATATTCCCCTCATGTTTATTTGTACATGTACAGCTTGGGTCAGTGGGTTTTCTTCTAAGTATCCATGCACTGAAGCTAAAAGTCTGGAAGTGATAGATTTAGTTAAAGCCAAGAAAAGCAGGTACACCATTTACCTGAAAAGTTCAGAAAATATCAGAATCTTTGGAGTAAAGAGATGTTTGGAATGATTTATACAGCCTTGTTAGCAGACAAATCATGTATGAGTAGGAATCAAATACTTAGAACTCAAATATTTATTAAGACACAAATAGCCAACAGCAAAAAGAAATGATAGCTTGACTATGCATAGAAAGATGCAGGACATTAACGACACAATCTTAAATGTTGCATTTTATTAGCTGAAGGGCAAATTCTAATTAAAAGAAAAACCAAAACTATCTTGGCCAAATGGTTTTCTTGTTCAGAAAACAATGGACTTTTAGCACAGGGTTTCCTACGTACAGATTTCCAAAAGTAAGCCTTGATCCTTTCTGATCCAAGCCATAAAGTCTTTCAAGAAAATGTGAGTTAATTTTCGATAGTACTTAATGGAATGAACACGATCAGGATAAACTGCTAGGACAGATACCACTTGAAAACAAGATGACCGTGAACAAGCTTCACTTCAGTGCTAGAAAAATTTTACAAGCTTCAAACTCCACAAACTCTGCTAAAGTTAAAACACTTATTCCTGAAGAAATAGGCTCTACAGTATATGAGGATGTCTTCTTGTCCTGACCTTTGAAAAATAAACTCTTTTCTTTATCATCGTTTGACGAGTGTCGATTTCCATACAGTGGTGCCTTTGAAAGGGTGCCTGGAGGTTAGACTCCAGCTTGCTCAACAAGAAGAGAGACGTTTTCCAGTGACAGACTGCACAGATGCACACATAGCCACCATGCATTCGGAGTAGCCTCCAACAGCAGCGAGAGTGCGGGGAACAAAACTTAAAAGAGCTCAATTGAAAAGTACCCTTGTTTGTCCTTCAGTGGAACAGCACTTACAAAGCCTCTTCAACTCGTACTTTGTCAAAAGGACAGTGAGCAACTAAACAAAAGCAACTCAAACCTCTGCCAATTAAAGTACCTTTAGGCTTTTCCCCTGATCTGTTCACTTGTTATTTTTTTTCCCACCTCATCAAATGTGATTTTAAAACAAGAGTGAGTTTCAAAGTGCCCCTCGTCTTTACCCAATTAATGGAATGATGTGAGATTTTTTAATTTAAGAAAGCTGATCTCTGTAATTTCTTTTCAAAATAGTAATTAGAAAGTTGACAAAATTAGGGATGATTCTGAATTTCTACTTCAACTTGTCCATTAATGTAACATGGTTGGATGTAATTTCTAAAGGGCTGCTTGCTCAACAGCATTTAACTTGGAAGAACAGCCTTTCTGATTTATAAGGTAAACTCAGATGTACACAGGTAATGCCTGTGGGAATGTTCACAAGGCCAAATATCATGAACCATGGGCTTCTTTTCCACTAAAGAATAACATATAACACTGTAGCATACCACAGATGAAAATGTATTGCCCATAATCGGTACTTGAGCAACCCTAAAATAAGTTCTAAATTTGAGGAAAGTTTTATATTTAGTTGTAGGCAAATGGTTGTGGATGTAGATACATTTGGATGCACAATAACAACACTGGAAAAGAAGTACAACAGAAGATGAAATCAAGTAAAGTGAATTATGATTGTGATAGATACAAAAGGACACATAATGCAATACTATCGATAGAATTTTCATGTTTCCAAAGAAGATAAGTTATGAACAATTTATATGTTATTTTGGGTTGATAAATACTTAGGAATAAGTTCAAAATCCTTTCATTCAATCTTGCTAGTTGAGTTTAGTGAGTGCTTTTTTGGCATTTGCTACTAAGACTTTATACTGCACTACACGGGTACAGTTTTGGAACAAGAAAGGGAATGAATGAAAATTCTGGCCTCTCCTTCACCCACTAATGGTCTATAGATAACTCTTCAGGGTGAAGGCTTGAGGTCTGTCACAAAATATACTTTTTCAAGCCCATTCCATTATTTTTATTAGTTCTCACAGGGGGAGAAGTCTTTTTGTGAAGTCTGCACTAAAAGCAACGAACTGCTTCACGTAAAGTAACACTGGGTGACTTTGGTAATAGGCTGTGCCTTTAGGACTTGTAATATAAAATTGTGAGCAAAGATTTTCTGAAAAAGTTTAGGAAAAAAGTTCCATTTGTGTAAATAATGATGAAGCCATGTTCTAGTAGAAGAAAAAAAAATCACAAATGAATGCTGTTTCTTACAGACAAGGAGCAAAATTCATCACGCCAAAACAATTCTGAAAGTGTGGGTATCACATTAAGGAGGAAGAACATAGAAAGATACAGATGCTAAATAAAACTAAGCATATGCAGAATTTGAAAAAGAAACTACATGTACACATACACTCACCCATGTATGTGTGCTCCTGCACACAAAAGAATGAGGAGAAAGCAAAACAAAGGAGGGAGAGAGCAAATCAATCACATGAGACAAACCTAAAATTTAGAAAACTATGACAATTTGGGCCTGATAATCTTTGTCTTCAGCATATATACACATTTATTGTGGAAAACTAGCCGAGCTACAAATTCAAGGTAGATTACCCCTCCTGGTTTCACGTGGGGCCCAATTCGAGATTTCCCAAATTATTAATTTAGAGACGTATCCTTTCTCTTTGAAAAGTAGTTCTTCAGGTGGCAAAGTCACTAACCACATGTTTATTTGTGGGAATTTATACTAATAAACATCAAAGTAAGTGCCTCTCCCAAGATTTTTAGGGCAGTAAAGTTTTGTTGTTGAAATTGTTGACTATCTTAAATTTCCAGATTTTTGTATCTCTGAATCAGAAATTTTTAGCACATGAAAGTATTCTAGCAAAGAAGCACTACAAACTCTATGTTTCAGGTTTACCTAATGTAGCAATGTTTCTAATGAGCCAAGATGTGATAATGATATTGCCTGGTACACTTCCAAGTTGATTATAATTTACAAAGTACTTTGATGTGCATTACCTCATTTGTTCCTTTCAACAACCGTCTGATGAAAGTAGGGCAGTTAGCATTGGCAATGGAGGGCAGATATTCATTACATTAAAACAAGCATTATAGTAAATTAAGGTAAGTAAGTATCATGATTTACAATGTAAATTATAAGGTAGTTGCTCAGTTCGGGGCAAAATAAATTCCTACTCAAAATTAAAACTTGCATTTCTTCAAAAAGTTGTGAAGTACAAGAGATAGAAATAATTACATTCAGAAATACTGCTAAATATTTGTCAACTCTTACCTGGAAATTGATTAGAGACTAAACTACACAGATGTTAAGCTATAATCACTTAGTGATTAGTGGCAGAATAAGAACCCTAACTCCAATGTTGAATACCCAGTCTAGTTTCTATTTTTTGCTTTGTGGATTCATTTGAAAGCCAGACAAAAGCTATGAACTATCTCTCAAAAAAAAAAAAATGGGCAAATGCACATGTTTTCCATCATTTCACAACTAATTTTCATGATTTATAAAGCCTCTGAAGAAACTCACAAACCCCGAGTTTGGAAAACTCGCTGCCCTTGAGGAACATATTTGAGTCTTTGTAATACTGGCAAGAACCAGGAAGGAACCAGTTACTTTTCTTCCATCACAGGCCTTAACTAATGAAAGGGGTGGGGTTAAGGAGCCGGGAGACCCAACAATAGGTTACCCTATTCCTGAGCCCATTATAGGAAATATGAGCTTTCTTTTTCATACCAAACCTATTTACCTGAAAAGGGTACTATTCTTATTATGTTGAAACACTCTTAAAAAAAAATAAGTCATAGCTTTAAATTGTGGAAAAATCACGTAACAGTCTCAGTCACTTCTTAATTACCCTACGGTAGTAAATGAATTATTATCTGAGGCCCCTAAGCCATAGACAATGTAAACATCTTTTCTTAGAGAAATATGTAATCTTCTAGTCATTTAAGAGAGCCATGTGAGGAAGACGTTTCAGTGTAACAAACATGCAGTGTGTGTGTTTTAATGTATAGCTTAGATCTGAATATATCTAGCTATCTGATGAGGATAGTACCTTAGCCTCTAAGTCACAGAAAGAATTGAGATTAATGATGTCAAAGATTCAGTAATGATAGAGGTATACATACGAGGAGAAGAAAGTTGGCAAGGAATGAATGAGAGAATTAATGAAAGAAGCTGGTGGTAAAGAAGCTGGAAAGAAGAGCTTGAGCAGGAAAACAAAAATAAACAAAAAAGTCAAAACCTAATCCAGTGATGCTGAACCTTTTAGAGCTTTCGATGATATAAAGAGGCCACTGCAGCACGCGTGCTGTAATTTCTCCACCACTGAATACATTTTTAAGGGAGTATTAGCAAAGGCTACAATTGTCAATTAGTGAGTTTACTATCATAGACTTCTAATATGAATACAATTCGTCCACTAAGCTAATAATTAGAAAATAGATAAGAACTTTCAAGAACATTATATTTAGAAAATCACATATTATTGTGGGAAATAGATGGTAAACAAGCCGGGCGTGGTGGCTCACGCCTGTAATCCCAGCACTCGGGAGGCTGAGACAGGCGGATCATTGTGAGTTCAAGACCGGCCTGGGCTACAAAGTGAGCTCAAGGCCAGCCTGAATGGCATAGTGAGACCCTGTCTCAAAAACAGGGCTGGGGATCTAGCTCAGCGGTCTAAGCACCTGCCCGGCAAGCGCAAGGTCGTGAGTTCAATCCCCAGTGCCGAAAAAAAAAAAAAAAAGAAATAGATGGTAAACGAACAAAGATAATGTGAACTATAGAGATGAATTCATGCTAGAAGTGTAAACCAAATTTTGACAACCATGTTCAGAGGAAACGCTGAGTCTTAAATGGTGAAAAAACAATCATGGGATAGATAAAATAGTTAACGACATTTAAAACAGAGAAGTAGCATATGAAAAGGCAGAATAGTATTAATACAGTGTTGAGGAAAATGCAGGAATACTGAGAAGACGGTAGGAAAATGTGGTCTTGGAGAGAGGTGGGAATTAGGAAGAAGGAGGTCAAGAAACTGAAGTCAGATGATGTATGGTCTTATATTTAATACTAAGAAGCTGAATGGAGGATAGTACTGTTGTTCTAATCCAAATTCCTCCATAGAGTAAGAACAAAAGCAAGTTTCAAAGCTTCATTGTTTTCATTTTTTAAAAAAATAAGAAATAATACAAAGTTCAGGGTTTGTAAGGCTTAAATAAAGTAACTCACATGACACATTCCAGGAGAGTCAGATATTTTTGAAGATCTCCTCTACTTTTCCCACAATAGCAATGGTGCAACACCAAAGCAGTTTAAACATTCCTTCAACAAACAT
>RJWT010040357.1:0-12539 GCA_004365215.1 Cuniculus paca
TATTCAGACTGTATCAGTCATTTCCCATTCCTGGGATGAAATACCCAGCACCCACAACTTATCGGAGGAGAGGATTTTTTTTATTCAGTTTCAGTGGGTTCAGTCCATGGTCAGCTGACTCCAGGGTAGAAACTGCATGGCAGAATGGCATGTCAGAGGAAAGCTGTTTACCAGTTAGTGGCCAGGAAATAGAGAGAGGAAGAGAAGGGAGCAAGAATACACTCTTGCGGGTCATACCCCCAGCAACCTGCCTCTTCCAGCCCACCTCTGAATGTGAGATACTGGGGCACATTTTAGCTCTAAACTCTAAAAGACCCCTTGGGAGACAGACACAGTGGGGAATGTGTACGTGCTGACATCCATGTTCTTCCTGGGCTGACTCCAGGTTGTTGTCTTTAATGTCTCTCTAGTTTTTTGTCACCACTCGCAAGATAAATCACCCCCTGGCTCAGCAACACCAAGATAGCAGTGCTGTGCAGGGCCCTTAGCGTGTGACTCCCCATCCAGTGTTCCTCTGTTACCTGCCTCGTCAGATACCCAGACCTTTGTTCGACACTAATGGAAAGGAAAGGAGTCTGAGCTATAAAATCAATGGAGGGCTTTTTTTTTCCCATGGTTGGTTTGTTTTGAGACACGGTCTGACTTTGTAGCGCAGGCTGACCTGGAATTCACTATGTAGCCCAGGCTGCCCTTGAACTCACCGCCATCCTCCTGCCTCAACATCCTGAGTGCTTCAATTATAGGCATGCGCCACCACGCCAGCTTTTTCATGCTTTTTGTTCATTTGTCCCTTCCTTTCTTATCCTTTTGGATTTTCACTGTAGCCATTCTCTTTTTACAGGGACATTCATACCACCACCGGAAAGATCAAACGGGCCGTGCTGCAGTTCACCCCTGCTAGCTGGACCTACGTGAGATGGTTTGACCCCAAATCTTCTTTTCAGAGAGTGGCTGGGATATACCTTTTCATGATCATCTGGCAGGTATTTGCACATGCCCATAACTAGGAAAAAACAAAAGCAGAAGCCTTCCTGGAATTTAGAATTAGTGTTAGCTTTTTAGAAGTTTAGAAGATACAGTATTCTTCAGCTGACTTGCAGAATAATTAGTGTGCTCTTACTATACCTAAATCTTGCTTTGTCATGAAGACATTTTGAAAAAGAGATGTTTCAATTACAAATTAGAACCAGATTAGATTCCCTGAAAAAGGTCGTGTGTAGCATCCATTGCTAAGGGGATTAGGCATTGGATTACTTTTAGGATCAATCATTCATTCTCAAGTCTAAAGGAATAAATGAGAAGGCTCTGCTTACATTCCTAATTCATTGCTTGGTGCTCAGAATTGTACCAGCTCAACTGTCACGACTTGAATAACACATAGAGAGCTAGATCAGCTCTGGGCTACCTGTGGGAGTGGACCCCTTTGGCATGGGTCCTGCAGTGTTGTCGGAGGGGAGAGAAGCTGTAGTTCCAAGTGGACCATTACCTAATGGCATGGTCTTCTGAGACATCTCTGTTTCTAGAGATAGTCTTTTTATTGAGCCTTCTGTCCCCAGGTGGTTTCATAACTTTTGGAGACTCACCAGGGGAAACCAGCTTTTGCCTGAAGGATTGATCATTCAGAAGCACAAGAAATTATATATTGGACACATAAACACAAAATACTCTGAACAAAAGGGAAAGATGGCTGATACCTATTTTTATGACAATATTTCTTGTGCATGTATGGAAAATAATAATGCCAGTCTCCGTAAATGAGTTCATATGTAGAGAAGTGTATGTGAACAGGTAATCATCATGGTCTGTAGATGTTGGAATGAGCATCCCTGCATATCTGTGCTTTTTTGCATCTGGATTTACCCAAATGCAGACTGAACTTACTTGAAAAAAGTTACTGCACTTGTATTGAACTTGTGCAGACTTTTTCTTGTTCTCTAAACATTATGATATAACAATTACTTGCATCATGTTACTTATTAGTAATCTAGAGGTGATTTTACATATATGGGAGGATGAACGTAGGTGATACGCACATACTGTGCAATTTTACATGAAAAACTTGAGCTTCATGGATTTTGGAACCAGTCCCCAATGGGTAGCAAAGGACAACTTTATCAAAACGGGTCTGTGAAGCAATTGGGATAATTGAATTAGAGGAGGAGAAGTAGTGTGGTTCTTCTGGAAGCGCTCAGCCACGTTCTGCAGGGCTTACTTTTCCTGTGGCTTCAAGCACTGTCCCTGAAGTTAGTGCTACGGGAAAACGATGCACCCGTTGTCTAACTGAAATACACCATGTGATGTGTTCTCCAAGCATCGCGACCTTTCCATAGCCCCTGCCTCTTGGTAGAGATGTGGAACTGGGCTCTGAGCAGAAAGCAGCCACATCATGGCTGCAGTCGTGCTGCTGCCAGACACTCGCTGTGGTGCCAACCTCAGGGAAGCAGACCACTGCCTGTGGGTGGGCTTCTGATCAAGCCCTCGTGCACGATGTGGAGAGCTGCCTTGGACTGCACAAGTCCCACAACACCTGCTTCAGGCTTCCTGCTCCACGCTTTTCCTTCCGGGGTCTCCCAGAGGATCACACACGAGCCCCGTGACAATCACGTGAAGCAGGAAACATGACAAACAGCTGATGCCTTGAGCCCCTGTGTGTCCCTCCCACCCCCAGGCCCTCCGTTGGTCAGCACTTACGTGGTTCTGGGTGTTAGTAGTTTTAATAGCAGCCCCTGGGAGACCTCATATATTTTCCAAAAATGCCCAGAAGGTAACTGGTGATTTCTAAGTGTAAACTCCCTGTGAGGGATGTCGGCCAGCGATGTACCAGGAGACTAATCTCTTCTCCTTCTTTTCAGTTGACTGAATTGAACACCTTCTTCCTGAAGCATATCTTCGTGTTCCAAGCCAGTCATCCATTAAGTTGGTGTAGAATTCTCTTCATTGGGTGCATCACGGCTCCCACAGTGAGGTAATTGTGGCTGTCATTTGAAGATGCTAACCTGCTCTGTCTCCTGCCTAGCATAAGGGAAGTCACATCGACTAGATTTCCCATAAAAATGACTTTCCAAGGAATGAAACACCCAGAGTATGAAGTAAATGTTTTGCTCTCAGACATCAGTACATTTTCTGAGGCCTTAAAACCAGAAAATACTGAATAATCAATGCCACACCAATAATGCTGTTCATTATTTCAGATCTTTTCAGAATCTTTCACCACTGGTCTTTTTTCTCCTCGTATGGTCTGTTAAAAAAAATTAGTAGCAGTGACACTGAGGTTTCTTACAATGAGACTGTAAAGTACACAAGTTCCTATAGTAGAATTGAAGTTGTAAATGACGTTATTTTCAGAACAAGACTTGATTAGCTTTTTTAGATCTGATTAAACTCTTGTCCTTCTTTAGTCCTCCAGGACAGCTGTGTGCATGGTGTGGGTGTTCTGTATCCATGGAGAGCCTGGAGGGAGATGGCATTCACTGGCTGTCCCTTGCAGATGCTGAGTGATGCAGTACAGTTCAAAGCCAAACATTTTCATATGTTTCATTTTTCCTATTTAGAAGTGGCATTTGGATTGTATAACTTAAGAGGGTAGTGGCCTTGGTCAGTAGCCACACCAAAGATCTTCCAGAGCTATAAATGTAAACTAAGCATTTAAAACAGTTGGCTTTTCAGAAACTGTGGGTTTACTGGGGTCATCATTTTTAATATGCACACAAGTTATCCAAGTGGGGGGGGGTTCACTTCCCAGCCAGCATCTCTTAGCCCCCAACCCCTCCAAGAACACTGTATGCCCACATCTGGAATTGAATAAACCAAGTAAGACATGTCTGGGTCTTGTGGAATTAAAGCCACAGTGTCCATCACCCCTTTTTACTCCAAAACAAACAGAACGGTGACAGCATCCCTTTGTAACTTGGTAGGCTAGTGGTCTGCTGAAGTCCTTAATCTCATAAATGCTGTTTCTCCTGGATGGTTTGGAGCCCTGCATTCCCCCATTTAAAACACTTTAATTGGACTTCACAATTATTTTCAGGAAGATTAGAAGTTCTTTTATAAAATTAGGAAGAATCCACAAAGCCAGTAAGAGGAAAAAGAAATCTCTTTATAAAGCAAAATAGCACATCACAACTGATTTGCTGTGAATTTCCGCTAGTGTTAACATTCCAAAACAAAACCAAAGGACCAGAAATTCAAAATTGTGTACTTTCGAGAGCACCTCAAAATTTTTGCCAAACCACAATTTCCATTGACTTCTTGTAAAACAAACAGACAAACCACCTTCTGTGCTCCATCACTGCCTGATGTGGTTCTCATCCTAGTGCAGGCATCAGCAGCTCCTTGCATCGCGGAGTGCTCTAGAGGATTGCAGAGCCTCCTGTGAGAGGCACCTCTGTCGGCTTCCAGAAAAATTGCACGCGCCACATCGCCCTTTCCTTCCCTTTTCATTAGACTGTGTGACTCTGCTTTGAGAAGACGCTAAGTGAACATTCTTTTAATTTGGTAATATAAAATCCAGTAGAAGGGGAATGTTGCAAGTAGAAGAATGCATCTGAACTGCTAAAAGCAGATTAGGTTTCCATAACACCAGTTGGGTGATAGATTGGGTAATAGATGTTGAGTGAGAGGAGAACTTACATCCTTCACAACTAGAATTCACTGGGGTCTTTGGAGTAAAGAGGCAGTATTTCAAGTATAAGCTTTAGGTATCTGAAGTTTATTGCACAAGTGTTTTTTGTTCCACTCATCCTTTTATTTTGTTTTAGTTTATTACATATGTGTGTCCTACATGTTTACATTCCTTGTGGGGAGGTGGTGTGTGTGCATGATGCATCTTAATTCCTTTTTCATCCCCTTTCCTTCCCTACCTCCCCACTTAATGCAAAATTTTGTGTGCATGTTTTGCTTTTATTGTAACTTTCATCAAACCCTTCAGAGAGCCTGTGACCCCAAAACAGTGACAAGCTGATTCAGATGCTACCTCCAAAGGGGCAGATTGTGTTTCAGGGCTGCTTATGAGATGTCACACAGTCCTATTTGACAGCCACTCAGTACGTGTGGCTGCTAAGCACTAGCAGTGTAACCAGTCCACCCTGAAACGTGTCATAGGAGCCAAGTAATACCACCTCTCACAGGGTTAGTACAAGCAGTGTAAAATGCTCCACTGTAACCTTTTAATGTCAGTTTAAATATTGGCTTGAATAATATATCTTTCTATAATGAATTTTATGTGTCCTCTTGAATGTGGAGAACTGGAAAATTTAAAGGGCATCTGTGGCGCATAGTTCGATTGCTCATAGTTCAGTTGTATTTCAGCATTCAGAGTCCCTGGCATTCGGTGATAGTGAGGTGCAGCTAGGGTTCCAGTCCATTTTCCAACGGCCAAAAATATCACCAGTTCTTGGCCAGCTGTGCTCAGAAACCTTTGTCCTACAGTGAGCGAGCCACACAATTGACCCTCTGGAAGCCTCCTCACTGCTTCAGCTCTGGCTGTCTCGGTCTTGCTTGAACCAAGACTGCCTTTGCCAACAGTGTGGTTGTTCAAGGGATGCGCCACTCCCTCCAGCCTAGCCCACCTTCTGAGTCTGTCACAGGAATGTTTGCCTTGGCCTTTGCTTTCTGTTTTCTTGAGTAGAACTAGACCAGGCAGCTGGACTGTGTGAAGAAGGGCAGGACGGTGTTTTCATTCTGTCAAAGTGACTTCATGATGTGTTGACTTCTTGGCCTTTCAGAAGCTCTCTGTGAATTCTAACTTTGCCAACTTTGTCTTTCAGACAGTACTATGCTTACCTCACCGACACACAGTGCAAACGTGTGGGAACACAGTGCTGGGTGTTTGGGTGAGTATCTCACAGTGGAGGTTTCAAAGCCACTCAAACTCCTGAGTGTCTCCAGGTGTGAAGTGCCTTTAAAAGTAATCCCCTAGGAAGGCAGGTGAACTGGGACTCACTTTGTCAGCTTGCAAATGAATCCAACTTAAAATTCTCCCAGTGTGGAACTTGTTTGTAAGTCAGGGACTTACTGAATATCGCTCACTTCTAACATTTACTTCCCTGATTTAACTTAAATTGGAGAAATTTTCAAATTATAGAGGGTGCAAAAACAAAAATGAAAGGTTTAGGAAGTCAGCAAGGAGCTATTTCCCACATAGAACTCAGAGATCTGGTTGTATGTAATAAATTAGAGACTGGCTTGGTTGCATGTTCTCTGAACGCATCTTGAGTTTGGGACCCAACTGTGTTGTAGGGTTTCCCACACTTCATTTCACTGTGGCATCAGAAGGGCCCCTTGAAACAGCTGTGCACCGAAGTACAATTTTATTCAAAGAATTAGCACAACCACATGATTACAATTTATTGTTTTGTTATAGATACAAATGCTCTATCTTAGCTTAATATTATTTAACTGATGTGGGATCATAGACTTTCTAGTTTAACACCCCTCTGATACCCCTGTTAAATGTGCACCCCTGCTTCAGTATTTCAGGTTAGTCATTCTTCCTGAACATGAACAATTTACCATCTCATTTAGCACAGGAAGTTCCAGAGGCGTCCAGCAAATCTGTACCAGAAGTTTGGTCCCTGATGTAGTATAGATTCGAGACCTCATCTAGGTTCTAAATTGAGTGTGACAGTGTAAAGACAATTTCAAGAAAACCCTTAATAGAAAAGAAATGACTACTTACACAGGGTTTTAAACAGAATAGCCTTTTTCCAATTAAAAAGTGATGCAAAGCATGCCTGTTCATGCCCACTTTTAATCCCAGCACTTGAGAAACTGAGGAAGGACGATCTCTGTAAGTTCAAGGGCAGCCTGTACTACATAGTATGTCTGTCTCAAAAAACAACCAAAAAAACAATGCACACACATGGATAAAACTTCAGAAAAGAATGTAGAAGAAACTAAGGATCACCCAAAGAAGGCAGCTCTTCAGAGATAATGGCAAAAAGTTGTATTCTTTCAAAACATTTTTCTTTGTGTGTCTATGTGTGTACATGTGTGAGTTCTCTGGGACACAATACCTGACACCCACAATTTAAGGGAGACAATGTTTAACCTGCCTCACAGTTTGAGAGGATTCAGTCCACAGTCATCTGGTTCCAAGGCAGGAACATCCACGATGGAAGGGTGTGGTAGAGCAAAGCTGCCTAGTTCACAGTGGTCAGGAAGCAGAGCAGGGACTAGCATCAGAGCAGAAGGAGCCAACATCACCATATGTATCCAAGATGACACCTCTGTGACCCACCCAGACACACTAGGAGTGTGCTTCACCAGTCCTTGGGGGTTCCCAAGCCAAGTTGACACAGTCAGGCTTAACTGTCAGTGACATTACCTACAATTTTAAAGCATAAAAAAATGTTGATACTTGAGTTAGATTTAGGCAAGCCCCTCCCACTCACAGGAGACAAGGAACCACTGTCATTTCTTTCTCTTAAAATCTGTATATAAGCTGATTTCCTACCAGCTAATGGCTGCAGCTTTTAAGAGTAATAAAGGTGGATTAGATATCCTTTGTTTATTGATGTGTGGCAAGATGGGGGATTCACACATTTCTGGGATTTCTGATGGGCTGGGCTACTGGTGAGGTGTCCTAGAAGGATGGCCAGTTGGGGTCCCTTCCTCTTCACATCTTGTGTGAGGTAGAAGTCCTTTCTGGATGCTGAGTTCTTCTCTCTGTTACGTGAACCTTCCACATGCATGTTTCCCTTCATATTTAAAGGACTCATCCTTCAGAGCTTTATTGATTGACCTGTAGAGGACGAGGAGATAAGAGTCAGAGAGAAGGGTAGTGGTGGGACAGAGCTGCTTTCTAACTGGGTGACCACTGTCACCATAGTGGGAGGAACAGCATGGCTGAAAGGGACTAGACTGGCAGACAGCTCTGTGTGTCCTCTGAGAGTCAAGACCTCCTAGAACAGTGATGCCAAGATTAATGCATCTTGGGAGAAGCAGCAGGCCATGCCAAGAGAATAAATCCCTCTTCATGGATCACATGGCAGCCAGCCTGCATGTGTGATCTCTGGCCAGGGCCACCCTCTGAGCAGTGGAATGTGTCGGCCTCCTCGGGAGGGTGCGACCTCAGCCGAACCCTCCAGGCTCTTCCCTTTGCGTCTCCCCCACCTCTCATCTGCCCCATCCCTCCCTGTTGCTCTCATTTTCCTTTCCCATCAAAACAACACACATGTCTGATTTCCTTTAGTAAGTGGTGGCTGCTCTAGGGATTCTTTTTCCTATGCTAGGAGTGGTCCTAGGCTTTAGCCAAGGGTGGCCATAGGAGAGCAGCAGAAGGGCCCTATTTATAGTGACAGTTTGTCTTCTGAGAGGTGGGAGGCTGCCAGACAGGACCAGCTACTGGAGTATTCATTCCCACCACTCCATATCTTTTTCTCCTGATGGGGCACTTTCACGTCTAAAAATATTACACCCCACCAATGTTTGTATGAATCACTTATTTAACTAAATACGGACTTACCATGTCCATAGTTGAAATGTAGGTCTGAGCCGTTAAACCTTTCACACTAAGTTGCCCAGGCTGGGCTACAACTTGCAGTCCTCCTGCCTCAGCCTCCCCGATTACAGGCATGTGTCACTAGCTCAGCCTTTTCTGTTTTTAACACTACATCCAGCTGGGAAATAGAAACCCTACCAGAGAAAAAGCAGTAGTGTGCTGAGTCAGCCCCCTGTCTGTTGGGAAGTCTTCAGCTCTGAGAGAGTTGGGGGCCAGGCCGATGTGAACAGGTCCCCTAGACACACTGTATTTGTCTTTTTCCCCTTGATTATAATTGGCCTCAACAAGAGGGTATTAGTCCTTTTAACAGAGAATTGTTTTGTCACCTGACCCTGGAAGGTGGCTGGGATAGAGGGAGAAATCATGGCCCTCGGGGAAAGAATGTGTCGTTCCAGGAGGACCCACTGGCTGGCAGAGCTGCCCACCCCAGTGCTGTCCCGCTGGCTCATGCTCTCACCCTCTGTCTCCAAGCCCTGGTGCAGCCTTTGCTTCCGAGTCCGCCATGTGTCTACGGCAGCCCTGAGTGCTCACACTTCTGCGGCTTTCAGCCAGGGTCCCTTGTGCAGCTCTTTCCTCGTCATCTATCCCCTTCAGACCGTTCATCCTATCTTTCTTCTTTCTGCTGCTCTCTGCTCCTTGGCTCCACAACACCCCCACTGACACCTCAAGGCCTCTGCCAGTGTTGCACAGATCCTGTCCCAGCCCCCAATAAATATGTAAACAATTGGGCAGCACCAGGCTGCTCTGCCGCCTCCCTCCAGCCCCAGGGTTCTCAGAAGGTCAGAAGCACTGAAGCACAACTCTCGCTACTGCCAAAAGGGGCCTCAGCTCCCCCCGTGAGAGCCAGAACCACTCTGCTGCGCTGTGGGGACCCTGCCTGGCAGGCTTTGCTCACAAATCGAACACACTTCCTTTGCTACTCAGGCTTGGCTGTGCACCCCACTGTCACACAACTTTTGGGGTGCAGTTCCCATCATGACCCTGCCTGCTGTCTTGGTCCATTAGCTGAGGAGCCTCACCCTTGGCTCTGTTCGAAACATCTTTCTTCCCCACTGTGGAGTTGGCTGCAAACAAAAGTGAATGAGAGCGTGCAGGTCAGCTGACTGTCCACATCAGGGTCTCCAGTGCCCGGCAAGCAGCTCCTCGGGCAGCCCAGTGTTTCTTTGCCTTTGACCTTTGCTCATCGAGATGAGGCTGGGCTGGCATCAAAGTGAGAAGGGTGCTGGCTGCCCTCCACCAAATGAATTTGGCTACTTCAGCAGCCTGGGAGAGACCACACAGTTTTAAGTTTGAGCTGAGTAGAGGGCCGTGTGCAGAGCTGTACGCAGGGTGGTGTGTGGTAGGCAGGTTCTTAGTGGCAGGTCTGGTGCAGCCTCCCCTGGGCCAGGCCTTGGGCCCCGACTGGGCCCAGCGGCCCTGAGTGGTGGTGCCACCCAGCACGCCCTCTGGTGGTTGACAGACTCCCTGGGGTGGTTGGGTTTGAGTGCCCGCAGCTCCCACTGCTTCTCTCCACTGCTAGGGCTCGTGCCCAGTAGCCCCCTGTACTCTCGCTGTCTCACAGCCATTTGTTCAGTTCAGAATGACCCTGTTAACATGGAAGTCCTGTTGTAAAACCTAAGCACCAAACGCCCTACGATTCTCCCTCAAGAGGACAAGCCAAGCCCTGGGGCGGCCCTCCAGACCCAGATCTCAACTGTAGCTCAGCCCTGCCCGAGGCCCTTCAGGCCCAGTCACCCACAGCTGGCTCCCTCTCCTGGTCTCGCTCAGCTGTCTGTCACCTCCTCCGTGAGCTGTGTCTGCATGTGCGGACCACGGCTGAGCTGAGAATCCCCGTCAGCGAGCAGCGGATCAGAGTCTTAAGGTTGCTGACTCAGAAATTCTGGTTTCTGGGGAGACCAGGTGGTTGTGAAGTCAGTTGAGTGAGTCCTGATCAGCTGTTTAAAATGAAATAGGATAGAAACATACCAGAGTAAGGTTTCAAAGGACAAAGTTACAGTCTTGTTAAAGACCTTAGTTGGTTTTATTTTCAAATCTGGAATCAGACACTGCTTCGTTCTGTAGAATAGAAAAGTGTTCTACTGAGTTAAGCAGAGGAGGTTGGTTTTATGGACAGAAAGGGGCAGAAGAAATCTAAGGAGAGAAAGTAGCTTGATTATTTTTTTTTAAAGTTACTTTCCTTATCAGGCTGGAACAGAGAGACAGAGTAACAGAAAAATGACTAATTGGTTGATATCAGGTTACTTCAGGTTACCTTCTTTGTATAAGGTGAAGGCAGAGGACGCTCTTTCTTCATGCCCCCTGAATCTGGGGAAGTTTTGCTGTTACCTTTCTAATGCCGATTTCTCAAGAACAGCCTGGGGGTTGATGTGGAACTTTAGCGTGAGTGACTCCATTTTGATTTTTAGCCACATTTCTTGGGGCCAGAGCCCAAAGCTTAGTAAAAATAATGGCCTCCCATAATTTATATTTAACAAAGGATATAAATTGTTTTGTGAAGGTTTTGTTTCAGAGGGGTTGTGTGTATATACAGGGTCACAGTGGAAACTGTGGCTCTTGCCAGTTCTAGTCTGCTGGTCACCAAGCTTTTTTTTTTTTTTTGAAGACTGGGTCTCACTGTGTAATTCAGGCTGGCTGGCCTTGAACTTGCTTATGTAGCCCAGGCTGGCCTAGAGCTCATGGCGATCCTCCTGCCTCAGCCTCCCAAGTGCTGAGGTTACAAGCATACACCACCATGCATGGTCACTATGCTTTCTGAAAAGCAACCCAAATCTAGTTGGATGTCTAGAAATCTTTCCTGATAAACTCAGGACATTCTCCTCAGCCTAAGGGTAAATAACCATGCTGTGTCCTACACCTAAGACACCATTGTGGGAGTTCTTTGGGACGTCTGGCCACAGAGTGACTCTTCCCATGCTGCATGCTTAAGTCGCAGAGCCTAACGGCCAGCTAGTGTCAGACCCCCCTGGGTATCCTTCAACGAAAACTGTGCTTTCTCACACATGACAGACTTTGTTGGAAAACAAAGGGACAGTGGTCTGTAAAGATTCAGGCCATCTGTTTTTAAATCTTGCTTAGTTGGGGCTAAGGGAGAAGACAGTTCCAAGTCTCAAAAACAACACTGAGCAAACTTTTGGTGATTTTCCCACTTTGTGAGAGTGGCTCCAGTTCCAGGCAGGCCGTTGTTCAGAGCTCGTACATCTAGTGACGGCAGTGGCTCTTGTGTCTGCCAGGGGGCAGGGCACACACGCCTTCTTGGGCCCACTCACCTTTTAGAGAATTCCTGTGTGAGCCTGCCAGCCCATCTGTCCAGGTTGCATCTCAAGCAAGAACACTAAGAGCAGAGTCATCTGAAATCTATTCTTCAGCCAACTCAATAACCCTCACCTCTGCCATTCTTTCCTTCAGCTTCTGAACCTTAACAAAGACCTAGTTGCTGTTCATGTTTTAATTAAAGATGAAAATGTGAAGGTAGGGATGGTGACATTTTTGCATTTAGCAAAACTGCTTACAGAAGAAGAAAGGTAAAACGTTTATATTTCAGTTAAAAAAACAAAGGCTGTTTAAACTGGACATAGTGACACGTCTGTGATCCCGGCCCTCTGGAAGGTAGAGGCAGGAAGATCCCAAGTTCGAGCCCAGTGCAAGGCCCTATCTCAAAATAAAAATAACTGGGGGTGTAGACCAGAAGCCCCAGCAGCTAGAGCGTGTGGTGACCCAAGCAGTGAACCACCACCACATAAAAGCAGTGGCTCCCTGTGCCTGAGGGTGCCCTGTGGTGTGCCTGAGGGTCTACCCTCGTGGAAAGAGAGGCTCTGAATTACTTGATTCCAGGAGCTTCCAGCCCTTCCCATCTGTGGGTCAAGATTTTGGGAGGAAGGAAGAGAAGAAAAAATACTGTTTCTAAAGAAAATGCAGGGGTCTAGAACAGCATCGTTTTGTAGGGTACCTGCTGCCAGTGTCTGGGGCAGGAGCCTTGTGACCCTGTATTTTTTGATTCAGTCATGCATATTTCTGGTAATGCATATGCTCTAATAAGATG